>BQNB010027748.1:0-20716 GCA_026074375.1 Tanacetum coccineum
GTTTATTGATCGTGTTGACTAGAAGGTGAACCTAGATAATTCAGCAAATAACGTTCTGATTCTATTGGATAGTTGAACAAGTGGACTACTAGTGTATAAATCGTCATTAAGCGGTAAGTGGGTAAAGTCTCTATGAGTTAGGGTTTAACAAGATCTATATTGCTTTAATCCCTAAGATAGATTATAATCAGCAAACAAGGATGATTTATGCGGATGCTTTAATTATGACAGAATTAATGTGTCTAGGTCTTAGGATGATGTAACGCCTAAGTCTTAAGAATGATATATCGCCTCGAGAGAAGAAATCATTGCACTAAATAAACAAACCAACTTTCTAATCGGATTAATAATGGTTAATACAGTTTTCTTATATTTGGCTCAGTCGCTCTTTTATCTTTTGTTTATTTGCTTGCATGGGTTAAAGTCCCTTGAATTGATTGTAGTCACCAACCAAACCGTGCCAGTCTCAGGCTGAAAACCCCATTTTCCCGTTAGAATTAGGATTAAGACTGACATAGGTTTAGAATAGGATATAATTAACATAGATTAGATAACCAAGATATTAATTAAATTGATAGATTTAACCTCGCTTCAAGTGTTCGACACCCTACTTACCACGAAACTACTACCGATCGGGTACACTGCCCGTTAAAGTGTTGTTTTTGGTTTAGTCGGCAAAATATAAATTTAAAACTTGAATCAATAAAATATACACCACACAACGACACATCAGTTATGAACATCACAAAAAAATTATTACATAAGTCATGTACATTTGCATTTACAATTTTTACGTAAAACGCTTTCGTTTTTATTTTTCACCTCATGCATGCACGCAACATCCATTAAATCACCATCATTGCATGTTATCTCCAAATACTCTCAAGTATACTCTCTAAACTTAAAATTTAAATTTTTCATCCCCCTCCTAGCTCAACGATTTTGATGCATGTTTAAAAGAAAAAAGAAGACCATAAAACTAAAACTAGACAATATCACATGCATGTGTAAGTATAAGAAAGAGACCTCTTCATGTGTCACTTTCATCTTTGGTTCTTGCATTTGACTAGTCCTCCTTAACTTAGCTAACCATGTGACAAAAATAAAGCCATGGTTCCATATACTTGTGTCCAAGCTCACAAAATTGCACCTTTCTTACCTCTTGGTCCTTTGAGCCGCGACACACACACCCATACCAACAAGGATAATATTTCTTTCTTGACTAGTTAAAGTTAAACCCTAAACCTAAACACTTTCTTATATAAACATCTCATTTGTTTACTTTAGGGTTTCATTCACACAACACATAACAAAAATTATTCCATCTCTCTTCCTCCTCTTCTCTTGCCCACGGCACACCCACACCCACATAGGTAGGGGTGGCAATTCTTGACATGACATGATAAATGACACGAACCCGACACGAAGTTAAATAGGTTTGGGTTGAGGATAAACGGGTTTGGGTCAAAAACATGTCAACCCGTTTAATAAATAGGTCATGTTTGGGTTAAGTAAGTATTAAACAGGTTAACACGTGAACCCGTTTAAGTATATATAAGCCTCAAAAAACAAAATATATAACTTGAATTTTATGTTGCTATGTACTTGATATGAGTGAATTATGATTATAACTCATATATCATTGAAATTTTCGTATAGTTATTTGTATTTTATGCTTGTCATTTTTTGTATCTTTATATCATTTTTTGCATTTATACTAGTTAAATCGACAACCCACCAATCTTATTTAGTGTTTCACGTATTTACTTAAATAGGTTATATAGGTCAAAAACGGGTTACACGTGTTATGCATGTCTGGGTTAGGGTTGAGTTTCTTGACACGATTAATAAATGGGTTGTGTTTGGGTAGAGGTTATAATAACCCGCGAACCCGAACAGGTCAACCCGAACACGACTCGATTGCCACCCCTACACCTAGGGTTTCCATTTTTAAAATTTTCCAACTACTTACAAGTGATTCCAAGGTTAAAAGGGTTTAGATCTAAGGTAGATCTAAAGGTTCAAGGGTTTTTGTTCAAGATCTAAGTTAGGGTTTTGATTATTTTTGGATAAACTTGCAAGATCTTGTGCTCATCTCATATATCTAGGTTCTTATCATATTTCTACTCACTTGTAGGCATACCATCTTCTCATCTTCATTCATTTTCTTACATCTCACTTATGTTTATGCATCTCCTTTCAAAAAGATCATCACCATGTTTGTGTGAAATGGTTTTTAAAAAGAAACTAGCTAGATTTAATGTGTGTGTTGTTATCGGTTGTGTTCTTGTATTATTTCGTTTATTTTTGGAAGTTTTGATGAATATGATTTTCTTGACAAATTGGTGAAAGGGATTAGGTTAGATTTGGTGTTGTTGAATTGTTGGTAACATTGGTGGAAGGGTTTAGGCTAGAAATGGCGTTGGTGATGTTTGTTGGTAAAAACAAGTGGTAGTTTTGATTTTATAAACTTGTTGTCCAAACTGTTTTTGGGGTATTTCGGGTCGATAATGTCAGGTTAGATAACCGAAAGTTTAAAAATATGAAAGTAGGCTTAAATATCTTTGCGTGGATATAAATTTTATTAAAATCCGACTTAAAACGAGTGAGTTATGACCAAATGAAAATCGGCGAAACATTTTCCCGAAAAACTGTTCATGTTGAAAATATGTTGCTAGTCAGAAAACATTAGGCGCGTTTTGAAGCCTTTCGAGTCCAAATCTCAAAAATGTGCACACGGAGTCTTTTGTAGTACTAGTTGATACCTTCGCTGGAAGTACAAAAACTTGAAAACCGGATAAGTAACGAAGAAGTTACGCCATTTTTAAAATTCAACGAAACACTTGGTTTTAAAAATGATAAAAGCTTAAATATATATAAAGTGTTGAAATGCACTATTTTATGTCGCGTCTTAAGCGTTTTATGTTCCGGGTCATGTTAAATGGTAAATAGACTTTTGGTAGGTCACTTAGCGTATCCTTAAGCGAGATTTAAATTAAACGGAAATATTTAGAAAACGGATAACTTACGAGATTTCTAAAGTTGGGCAAAATGGGAATTTTTGTTAAAATAAAAACTATATAACTTTTATAAGATCGCGTTTTGACTTATATAACTTAA
Organism: Tanacetum coccineum; assembly: GCA_026074375.1. Taxonomy (NCBI): domain Eukaryota; kingdom Viridiplantae; phylum Streptophyta; class Magnoliopsida; order Asterales; family Asteraceae; genus Tanacetum; species Tanacetum coccineum. The sequence goes on from BQNB010027748.1 coordinate 3,121, forward strand.
ACACAAACATGTACGGGTGATATAAAATTTCTAAAATCGCATATGCGTCATTTCACTATTTATTGCTTGCATCTAAAGCGCACTATTATTAAACTAGGTCGCGTTTAGGACACCTTGCTCGTTCTACACTTAATGATTTAGTTTCGATTCACCACTTTGCTTAAGGTGAGTTCTCGTAGCCCCTTTTTACTTATGGTTTTCATAGGGAAAAATATTTTAAATGTTTTGTGATGTGCTACACTATTTACTTGGACGATATATGCGTTTATATGGCTATATGTGCGTTACCATGTACTTAAATTACGGGAAATAATTTATCTTCGGAAAGAGGCACCCATTATATCTTTGGGTAGGGGCGCCCAGTATACCTTTGGGAAGATGCACCCAACACTATTGAGTTCTATTATGTGATTCGTTGTTTTGTGATATCACTAAATGCCCGTATATGCATATCTTCCCACTATTGTCCTACTTAACCTATATGCACATCAAATGGGTTTATTACTTAAACCTACGAGCTCACCAACTTTATGTTGATGTTTTCGAGTATTCATTTTCAGGTAACAAAACTACAGTGCTTAAGGAGGAATAGAGCCTTCTCGCATTACTTAGAGAGACTTATGATGTAACCCTGTCGGGTTACTTATCCTTTGTATTCTTGCACTATTATCTTTATGGTGGATTTGACTATTTGACTTAATTGTACTTGTCCCAAGTTGTGGGATTATTATGAGTATGTGGCTATGTTGTCATGGTATTGACTATCCACGATACAAGTTTCCACTTGTGTCGGGAGTCGTCATGACATATTATGTTGAACTTTCATTTAGTGAATTCTCTATTATCTTATATCAATGTGTTATGACGATCCTATCCATTACGTCCTGTGTTTTCGCCTTAGACGAGGTGTGACATATTGGTATCAGACCCATTGGTTTTAGAGAACTAGGTGGTTCGCCCTAGACTATAACCTAAGTACCCTCATATATCTTGCATAATAGGATCTATGTGTGCGATTATGTGTATGTCTTTACCTTGCGAGTTATTGGTACCTACATGAGACCTTATATGCTACTTGAACACTCGCATGTTGTTATTAACCTAAGTTATGATATGAAGTGATGATGATAAATACATATGGTATAATGGTATCCTAAAAACGCCTGGCCAACGGTTTTACGATAACATAATACGATGTGGAATTAACAAAATCACGAATTATCTAATAAGGAAGTTGAATAGGAATTAATGATCTAAGAGCCGAATTCTAAAACCCTCGAATTATCTTTCCTCGTATAGATAATGCCTCCAAGAATGATGACCCGCAGCGCTGACCGAGGTGGTGTAACACCAAGGGGTGGAAGGACGTGTGCACGTAGGGGTAGAGGAGGCGGTCGAGGTGTTGGCGACAATGGTGACGTTAGTAACAACGGCAAGGATGGTAACAATGGTGGCAATGGCAACAATGGTGGGAACCCTGATATTGCCGCAATGATCGCTCAACAGCTCCAAGCCCTGCTCCCTACCATTGTGACACAGATCAGCAATAGCGCTATCAACCAAGGGAATGGTAATGGCGGAGGTGGTGAGGACAAGAGTAACGGGGAAAACAATGAAAGAGGACATGAGCATGGCAATCTTAGAAATGGTGACAACAACAACAATGGAAACGAATGCTCGTATAAGGAATTTTTGGCATGTCAGCCAAAGGAGTTTGATGGCAAGGGTGGTGCGTTAGCGTATACTTGATGGGTAGAGAAGATGGAATCAGTGATAGATATGAGCAATTGTGAAATCAACCAGAGGGTGAAGTATGTCGCATGCTCGTTAACCGGGAAGGCGTTAACGTGGTAGAACACACAAGTTCAGGCTAGGGGAAAGCTGCTACGGGCATGACATCTGTGGGGTAGTTCCTGAAATCCGCGAGATGGTGCGAGTAACTGAGCCCTCCACTATTAAGAGTGCAGTATTAAAGGTTGGAGGCTTAACAGATGACGCCGTGACGAATGGATTGTTGAAGAAGGATAGTGAGAAAAGGAAGGATGGTAGTTTGTCGTTGTGCTCATCACAATGCCTTAGTTTGATCACTTACTTGAATTAGACTAGCTTGCCTATCCTACTTGATATGTAGCTAGATTATTTGATTCTTGCCAAATAGGAGCTGTTGCAAACAATCATCTCTAGCCTTCTCTTTTCCTACCAAGGTTTGAAAAAATAGGAAAAAGTGGGAAACTCTCGTAATTCCCAGAACATGGCCCCTTGAAATACATGACAGCCCCCATATATATTTGGGATCATCCCTATATTTAAGGGACCATCTCCAGTGAGTCACGGGATTTTCTACTATTTCCTCTTTTTTATAAACCATTGACTCTCTTTTGTCTACCACCAGCTGATCTTTCTTTGTTTAGACAAACACCAGAACCTTAATTTATCCAACACCATGCTTTTCTAAAACTATATCATCCCTTTTATTACATAAACCCCTCATCTTCCTCATTGTTCATCTTCTTCTCTTCTCTTATCCATCTTCATTATCCATGTCTTCTTCTCACAACCATTCCTCCAACTTCTCAAGAAAACCTCGCATCTCCGTAAGAGAAGTTTGGAGAAGAACTACTCCTCTACCACAATCACCACCTCTATCACAAAATGCTTCACCACCACCTTCTCCAAGAATTGCTCAATCCCTACCTACACCTCCTCAATCTCAAAATCCATTTAGAGATCAACTAGTGAATGAAATCAATGAGCTTCATCACCTATCCAATCTCATTGGAATCAACCTTCAACATGCAATAAATGCTTCCACTTAAACACCTCCATCTCCACCTTCTCCACCATCACCTATGATTTACCCCGCTGCTCTTGACCAAGTCAACTTTCACTCGGGCTTTTGTCATTGTTGCATGTACACCCGAAATCTAATTCAGACATTGAGAGATGACCTAAATTGGATTAAGTTCCTTATTACTCGCCCTCCTACTCGAGTTCATGTTCCCCAAACCAATGCATCACCAACTTCTCCACACTCACCTCGTCAAAATTAAACATTCTTATATGTTTAATTTTCTTTAAATAAATGGCCACCCATCTTTTGTTTAAGGCTTCTCTTAGACATCAAGAATCAACTAGTCTAGTTGTAGTTTAGGATGTTTCTTCATGTTATGCTTCTATATTTAATTTCTAGTCTTGTAAAATTTGTACCTTTCAAGTATGAATTTGTTTTATGCTTATGAATGAATAGCTTTATCTTATTAGTATGATGGGTGATTTGAGTGCATATTTGTGTTGGCTGCTTCTATTACCCATCTTTATATATGTTTGTTGTAATATTGCTACAAGTTAGAAATATATATTGCACTTGTGTTTCTAACTTGTTTTTGTAGCAAGTCACCAGAGCTCGATCCCTTGGTGCCCCAAACAAGGGGGAGTATACATCAAGGGGGAGCATTGTCATCGTCGTTTTCTTTCTCTACTTTACTCGACGACTAACTTTTATAATTCGACAAAAAGAGGGAGAAATGGACTAAAACTCATGTATAACTTGTAAACTTTATTTTTACATAAAATGAGTATATATTTTATCATCATCAAAAAGGGAGAGATTGTTAATACAAATAATGTCTAAAAACGTTATTTATATTTTTCGACCTCTCTACGTTTTGAAGATGACGAAATGTAAAAACATTCTACGATAAAAATAAACGTATACACGTTATTAGTCGTAAATTTTTATTTCTACGCAAATCACTTAAGGTATGTATAAACAAATCATTAAACATGATTAGTGATCAAAGATAATCTTTTTGACTTTACATTTTTACAAATATAATAAAACTTATTTATAAAAATAAAAATATACAAAATATTTTTATTACTTAAAAAAATGTTTTATTTATTTATATAAATTCAAAAACTGATTTTTCTCCCCAAAACAGAAAAATATGGACCAGATAAACATTTCCCTACTAAAAAACAAAAAGATAAGCGTCTACCTATGGAAGGTCCCCTTATAGATGGAACGGCCCTCAGATATATTTGGGACCGTAAGACCGCCCCTAGGAGACGTTGCTCTCTTTCTTGCCTATAAATACTGCATTATTTCCTGGCAGTTTTTTTACCTTTTTGCACACAGTTTCTGTATTCTTTCTCTCTTTAAATTCTTCTACATCTCTCTAAAACCCTTGATCACTAACTTGCTTAATCTTGTTTTAAGTGATTCAATCTTCTCTTCTTTCTTCTTCCCTCAAGTGCAAGAGAAGAACACTAGTATTCCTCAAGAAACGAAGTGTTGTAGAATAGTGATTCTCTCATATCTTCTTCTAGATTTGATCTCTATATTTTCAATCTTGTGTAGTTGTGTAAATCCGGATAGTGTATAAATCCGGAAGTGTTTATTGTGTGTCGGTTAGTATTTTAAGCCTTAAAATACTCTTGTGAAGTGGTAGATTGGTTCTAGCTTAATGTCGGAAATTGATATAAGCGACGTGTAACGGTTTTCTCCGCTTAAAGGGAGCTTGTTGACATAGTGAAATCTCGAGTCGGATACTCGGGGAGTGGAGTAGGGCGAAGAAGAGCTTCGTTGCCGAACCACTATAATTCTCGGTGTTATGGTTTGATTGTTCTATTTCTCATCTCTTATCTTTCATTTATATCTCGTATTTACTATTTATATTGTGATTGTGTTGTTTGTAGTTACATATATTGTTTGTCCATATTGTTGGTTGACAACACATAAACTTGAATCTAACATTTTTATAACCAAAGTTTTAAAACGCTAATTAACGGGTAAATATTCAACCCTCTTCTAGTTTCCATATATTCAAAGTTGATAAACAAGAGGTGGTACCACTAGGGGTGTCAGTAGGGTCGGGTTGACCCGAACCCGAACCCGATAAGGCTTATCGGGTCGAGTTAAATCGGGTTAAAAAATCTTGTCGGGTGATTTTGACCTGAACCCGATAACCCGATATTGTTAACGGGTGAGGTTAGGGTTGAATTATTTTTCTTATCGGGTTATCGGGTCAACCTGATAAGACCCGAAAAATACAACTATTTTTTTTAAATAATATTGTACCTTGTAAGCCAAATTAGTCTTGTGCATGATACGTAGATATACAGTTTTGTTCGAATAATGTTGTCAAATTAGTCTTGTAAGCCAAATTAGTCTTGTAGTACAGTAGCATTTATTTTGTTCGAATAATGTTGTCAAATACGTAGATATAGTGTACCTTGTAAGCCAAATTAGTCTACTGCAGACACATATAAAGTTTATTAAAATTAGTATTTCACATAAAGAGACACGACTCTTTTAGTAATCATAGCAGTAATCACTTTGAATGAAATACTGTAATAAACTTGTGATTGCTATATTTTCTTTCTTTAGCTAGCTAGCTTGTTTCAACAACCTCATAAATAAAAGGTTTTTTTTCTAGTACAGTAGTGTCCGCGTATATGCCGGACAGGCTATTAGTCCGAAGGGGCCACATAAAACGCAAGCTATTCAAGTCCGAAAGAGCCACAAGAGTCCGAACGGGCCATAAAGTTCCAAACGGGTATTCATGTGCAAACCGGACGGACCCACATCCGAACGGGTCATCTGGGATCCGGACGGGCGTACTACATCAACCCGAAAGAAGACAAAACGATCTCGATAAAGGAATGACACCTCTTCAAACTAGTGGACAATAGCAAGCACTTACGCAACATCACTGTTCCGGGAATTAAGGAGCGATGTCCCCAAGGAGTACCGATAACCAAAGCAAAGGCTAGGCCTAGGTCGTCTCCTTCATTCCCAAGGTGTCAAGAACAGTACTTCCAAACAGTACTTCAAGTAGTATAAATACCCAGGCATTTATTACTTAACGGCAGCATTTACTGCACACTCATACACACTTATTACTATAGCCTCCTCGGCTCCTTCATATAGCCCTCTCGGCTGATATTCACATACTTACTCTCACGCCCGAGCTTGGTCCTGGGTCAACACCCGGGGCGAGTTAACGGGTGTTCTTTCTTATTTTCAGATAATTAAAGGGGATACTCCATCAAGAGACGAGGGAACGCACCCTAGACTCAAGGTACGGTATTTTACCTTAACATTTTGGCGCCATCCGTGGGACTCGTTTTATCTCATCTACCAGCTAAGAGAGAATGACGGGACCATCTCAAGGAGAGCTGGACGGTAGGGATGAGCGAGAAGAGACTCCCCCTCCTCTCACCAAAGAGCAGATTGAAGGGCACATTTCGGCAATGAAGTCCATAATCAAAGATTATAACCGACAGAATAAGGCTGATCCGATACGTCTGGATTTTGGAACGGACAATATACTTCTAAATGAAGGACGTGTCGCGAGAGGAAAAGATGTCGGTGAGGAAGACTTAAGCAAGCCCTTCAAGGAAAAGCTAAAAACACCCCTCACAAGAAGGATCATTGAATTCGCTGGCCCGGAATACGTTATGCCTGCCAACATCACGCTGTATGATGGGTCCACTGACCCAGCCGATCACTTAAACCGCTTTTCGATGGCAGCAAACTCAGGAGAATGGCCCATGCCGGTTTGGTGTCGTATGTTCCAGCAAACATTGGACGGAGGAGCCAGGGGTTGGTTCGAGAGTCTCCCACTCAATAGCATCAATGAGTGGTATCAACTAAGGGAAGCATTCACCAACAGATACTCAATAAGAAGAGCGTGTTACAAAGAGCCCCATGAGATCACCAAGATTGTCAGAAGGGCTAATGAGACCCTACCGGCATTCAAAGAAAGATGGACAGTGGAAACTGGTCTCATCATGGGTGTTCCGGAGGTCATGAAAATCTCGTCCTTCATGGATTCAGTAAAATCTCCGGAGCTAGCAAAGCGCTTCTCAAGCAACATACCCAAGACTGTTGACGAAATGATGAGAAGGGTGGATGAATTCGTCCGGGCAGAAGAAGCGTATGCCCGCACGGAACTCCCTCCGGGAGAGTCGAGGGACATTCATCGTCGCCTGTCTTTTCCGATAGGGCCACGAGAGGTCCATCAGAGACTGACCTTTCCAACCTCCACGAGAAATGACAGAGACAACCGGAGTAGCCAAAGAAGAGATTATAAGGGAAATGACTATAAGAACCCTTACAAGGTAAGAGACAATTTCAGCGGGGGAAGGCATAGGGATTACAGAGCACCCTACCCCCAAAGAGACCAAGCAAACAAAGCAGTGCCGGTACTCTCTTTGGACTCTCTGATTAAGTGTCCCAAAGAAATTTTAGCTACCGAAACCCAACTGCAATTGCCAGCACCAAGGCCAGTGGCAAACCCGTTGAGAACAGGCGACCCCGATAAATACTGTGACTATCATCAAGATAAGGGTCATCACACAAACGATTGCATACAGTTAAGGAAACAATTGGAAATCGCCCTCGAATCAGGAAAGCTGAATCACTTGATGAAGGACTTAAGGCAAAGAGTAGGAAGGGGTCAAGGCAGAAACCCTCCCCCTCCACCCAAGGTAATCAACATGGTCAGAACCCTCTCCTCCAAAGAGAAGAAACGCAAGGATCGCGAAGCAACAGAAGCTTGGATGAACGCCTCTATCACCTTCCCAGGGGTCATATCAGATGATGCATCCGATGAACCTCTAATCATAGAAGCCGAAGTGGAAGGTTATCTGGTAAGGCGTGTGTATGTGGATGAGGGTTCATCCGTGGAGGTCATGTTCGAACACTGTTTTGAAAACTTACCCCTGAAGGTAAGGGCAGGACTAAGAGAAACAAGAACGGATTTGGTGGGTTTCGCCGGCGAGATCGCGAAACCATTGGGAAAAATCGATCTGGAAGTGTGCTTCGGAAATGAAGGTCTGAGCAGAAGGATGTCCATGACATTTTTAGTCGTTCGCGCCCCTTCTCCTTACAACATAATTTTGGGAAGACCAGGGTTAAAAGCACTACACGCTATTCCATCAACTATCCACGCGATGATCAGGTTCCCCACTCCAAAGGGAATAGCAACTCTGGTGACTCGGTCAACGATAATCGCAGAATGCAGACTTCGAGAAGAAAAACAAGTGCTTACGGAAGTACAGCCGGAGGTCCATGAGACAGGACAGCCAGACGAAGGACGGGGACCTACTGAGCCAAAAAACTGTTAAATCCCCACTTCCCAGATCAAATTATTACCATAGGAGGAAGACTTTCTTCGGATTGCAAGAACCAACTAAAGACACTCCTAATAAACAACCTGGAGGTCTTCGCTTGGGAACCGTCTGACATGACCGGGGTGCCCCGAAAGATCATAGAGCACTCCCTCAATGTAAACCCGTCCTTGGAACCGTTCTGCCAAAAAAGGAGGACCTTTTCCCCAGAGAAAAAAAAAGTTTTGCTGCGGGTGATGAAGTGCATAAAGAGAGTAGCCGAATGGGTAAGAGCCGGGAATAGTCCGTCCGGTGAGTACCCGACGGATATCTCTAACCCCTAGTTCTGTCAGAAATGTGATGGATCATGGAGGATGTGTATCGATTTTAAAAATTTGAACTCTGCATGCCCGAAAGACTATTATCCTCTGCCTAGTATTGACTGCAAGGTCGAAGCAGTCATGGGTTTCAAGTACAAGTGTTTCCTTGATGCCTACAAAGGATATCATCAAATTCAGATGGCAAGAGAAGATGAGGAAAAGACAGCCTTTTACACGGAGCAAGGGACATACTGCTACATGAAGATGCCATTTGGTTTAAAAAACGCTGGTGCCACCTACCAACGATTGGTTGACTCAACGTTTCAAAGCCAAATAGGAAGGAACCTAGAGGCATATGTGGATGACATGGTTATCAAAAGCAAAGATGAGAAGGATCTCCTGGCAGACATTGCAGAAACTTTTGAAAATTTAAAAGCAATAAACATGAAGCTGAATCCCAAAAAATGTTCGTTTGGGGTAGAAGAAGGCAAATTTTTGGGGTATATGGTCACAAAAAAAAATTCGGGAAGGAATTAGGGCAAACCCCAAAAAGACAAAGGCCATATCGGATCTCACTTCCCCAAAAACATTGAAGGAAATGCAGAGTCTCAGTGGAAAGCTAGCTTCGTTAAATCGGTTTTTGGCCAAGTCAGCCGAAAGGGCTCTCCCTTTCTTCAACACTCTCAAAAACATAACCAAAGAAAACAAGCATGAGTACCGATGGACTTCAGAGGCAGAAGAAGCTTTTCAGCAGATGAAGAGGTTGATAATATCCCTTCCCTCATTAACACCACCCTTGCCGAAGGAGACACTCTATGCATACCTAGCAGTAGCAAAGGAGGCTGTCTCAGCAGTATTGCTGACAGACCGAAACGGAAGACAATGCCCGGTCCAGTATGTGAGCAGAACGCTAAATGAGGCAGAAAAAAATTATTCCCCTTTGGAAAAATTGGCTCTGTCTTTAGTTAACATGACAAGGAGACTAAGAAGGTACTTTGAAGCTCATCCTGTTAAGGTCATCACGGACCAACCTATAAAGAATATACTGAGCAGAGCGGAAACCTCAGGGAAGTTAGCCAAGTATGCTGTGGAGATAGGGACATACAAAATTTCATTCATACCCAGGAACGCCATAAAAGGTCAAGTCATGGCAGATTTCCTATCCGATGCTCCGGATGGAGAGGCAGAAGAGGAGTACTTTCGAATGCCCGAAGTTCCACCTGAGATAGACGACACTGAGGTCTGGACACTCTTTACGGACGGAGCAGCCAGTCTGAAAGGGTCAGGAGCAGGTCTCGTTTTGATCGGACCTAACGGTTTGGAATATACTTATGCCCTTCGGTTAACATTTGTCAGTACCAACAACGAAGCAGAGTACGAAGCTCTCCTAGCAGGATTACGCATTGCAAGAAAAATGAGGGTGTCAAGCATAGAGGTGAAGGTAGACTCCAAATTGGTGGCTAATCAAATCAATGGGACATATGAGGCTACCAAAGAGTCAATGATCAAGTATTTGGCCAAAGCCAAGGAATTCATCTCAGAATTCAAGACATTCTCCATCGAGAACATACCGAGAGAGGATAATCAGAAGGCGGATATTTTAAGCAAACTAGCCACAGTTCCCTTCAGTCACCTGACCAAAGAGATTCTAGTTGAAGTCCTCAATGAACGATCAACAGACGCTAAGGAGGTGCAAACCATTGTGGAGGAGGAAGGGGAGAATTGGATGACTCCCATCATCAAATACTTGGAAGAAGGGATAGTCCCCTCGGACAAAAATGAAGCACGATGCTTGCGTATCAAGATAAGCCAATACGTGATGGAGTCAGGGATACTGTTCAAAAAAGGATACTTGGTCCCGATGTTGAGGTGTGTAGGTCCTTTGCAAGCAAACTATGTAATTCGGGAAATCCACATGGGATCTTGTGGAATGCACATAGGCCCAAGAGCGGTAGTCCGGAAGGCAATGCGTCAGGGCTATTACTGGCCCACAATGCATGCTGATGCTAAAGAGGTAGTAGACAAATGTGACTCATGCCAAATTCATTCCCCGGTTCCAAGACTCCCAAAGACACACATGACATCCATCATGGCTCCTTGGCCTTTCTATCAATGGGGGATGGACATCCTAGGACCATTGACACCAGCTAGAGGAGGAGCCAAGTTTGTCATTGTGGCAATTGACTATTTCACTAAGTGGATAGAAGCAAAACCTTTAATCAAAATAACAGGTAAAGAGGTGATCCGATTTGTTATGGACAATCTCATTTGCAGGTTTGGCCTTCCAAGGATAATTGTCACAGACAATGGAGCACAGCTGGTAAATGAACCATTCAAAGGGTGGTGCACCAGATTCAAGATTCAACAGATGAACACCTCCGTAGCCCACCCACAGGCCAATGGTTTAGTGGAAAGGGCAAATAGAAGCCTCATGGAGGGGATCAAGACCAGACTAGGTAGGGAAAGAGCCGGTTGGGTAGACGAGCTGCCAAATGTGCTATGGGCCCACAGGACCTCGATCAAACAAAGCAATGGTGAAACTCCTTTTAGTTTAACCTATGGAAGTGAAGCGGTCATCCCGGCTGAGATAGGAATCCCATCTTATCGAACTTTAATGATACGGGAGGAGTACAATGAAGAGGAGCAGCGTTTGAATCTAGATTTGTTGCAGGAAAGAAGGGAAGCAGCTGCCATACGAGAGGCCAAGTACAAAACAAAGATGGAACAATACTATAACAAGAGGGTCCGCCCAGCGGGTTTTAGGCCTGGGGAATTTGTGTATCGAAGAAATGAAGCAAGCAGGGTGGAGGACGAAGGAAAGTTGGGACCAAATTGGGAAGGTCCATACAGAGTCACAGAAGCATTCGAGAATGGCTCTTACAAGTTGCAAACAATGGAGGATAAGGTGGTACCTCGAACATGGCACGCAGTTAATCTACGCAAATGCTACTTGTAGGATTTATTGTTTTATGAATTATGTATTTACAAACGCTAATCAATTAATATTATAGCCTTTCCTTCTAGTTCAAAAGGAAAAGGCAATTTTCCAATTTTTGTTGCAATGATTGAGCGGACGGATCGCTACCTCCGGAAGTAACAAATCCCACAGACAACCAAGTCACAGGGTAAAATGATAAGGAAGGGCACAGACCCTCCGGAAGTAACAAATCCTACAGACAACTAAGTCACAGGGTAAAATGATAAGGAAGGGCACAGACCCTCCGGACATAACAAATCCCACAGACAACTAAGTCACAGGGTAAAATGATAAGGAAGGGCACAGCCCCTCCGGAAGTAACAAATCCCACAGATAACTAAGTCACAGGGTAAAATGATAAGGAAGGGCACAGCCCCTCCGGACATAATAAATCCCACAGACAACTAAGTCACAGGGTAAAATAATAAGGAAGGGCACAGCCCCTCCGGATATAATAAATCCCACAGACAACTAAGTCACAGGGTAAAATAATAAGGAAGGGCACAGCCCCTCCGGATGTAATAAATCCCAGACAACTAAGTCACAGGGTAAAATGATAAGGAAGGGCACAGCCCCTTCGGACATAATAAATCCCACAGACAAGTCACAGGGTAAAAATTATAAGGAAGGGTACAGCCCCTCCGGACATAATAGATCATTACAAGGTAAAATGAACAGCCCCTCCGGACATAGGACCTCATGGTAGCTCAACCTATATGAAAGTAAACCCATTCGAATACAAGTGGATTAAGCATATAAGTTAAAACTCAAATGCGACAAAGGCAAATTTACAACAGCACCAAAATGAGTTATAATTATCAAGCCCAAAAAGGGGACATTGGTTCAAAGTTACGAACAGTTCAAAACAAGACCTATCTATTACAAATTGCAAAAGCTAAGTCTTCTTAGATGGAGGAGCCTTGGAACCTCCGGAAGCATGTTGGGAAACAGGGCTTTGAGAAGGACCAGTCTTGGACTTTAAAATCTCTTGAGAGACTGGGTCTTTCGAACGGACCACCTCCGCGGCCCTAACAAGGGTGGGCGCAAAGGCAATACCTCCAGAACCAGCCTTGGGGGCATCCTTTGGAGGAGGGGCAGGATGAAGTTTGAGGAGATCTTGCACCGGCTTCTCGGAGAGATGAGAGATACGATCCACATACGAGTAAGTCTTGGAAAACAACTTCTCATACTCGACATTCATCTTCTTGTCAGAATAAGCATCAAACCCGGTCATCCTCATCATAATGTTACGAAGCTCCTCTTCGATCTCGCCTCAGCCAGGCCTTGTCCCCATCCGGTCTGAAGCGCATAGTTGAAAGGAACAGAGAGGGACTGCTTATATTCATGGCTCTGTAGGAGACGCCCCACCACAGTGGGAAGGAGTTTCTTAACAGCATCAATCTTCTCCCTTTTGGCAAAAGCAAGTTGGGTCCGGAGCTCCTCATTCTCCGAAAGTCTATCACTGGAAACCCTTTCAGCATAAACCAACGCAGAGTCTTTTTGGGCAAGCTGGCTTTCCAGATCTTTCACGACAGAAGAATGGGCCTCATCAGCACTTTTTAATTGTTGCTCCAACTCTTTGATCCGAAGGACTTGTTCTGCATTAGTAGCCATCAAACTATCTCTTTCGGTCTGAACAACATCAAGATTCTCAGAACATTGGGTATGCTCCTCACGGAGTTTCCTATGCCTCTCAGAAAGTGTGTTGTAGAAGTTCTGAACAACATTAAAGTCTTCTCGGGTCCGAACAAGATGACTCCGCGTAGTCTCAAGACTCTCCTGCAAGGCATGGTGGGAGTCATAAAGAGACTCAAACTGACGGAGAGCATGGGCCTGTGCCATAGCACCACGGGCCAAAGTAAACCAGGCTCTATCCAAAACAATGTTATTATCCAAAAGATGCATCTCCTCTTGAACGCCAGGAGGAATAAGGTTAGCCATTAAATCGCGACACTCCTCCGGAGTGGTCACTCGGCTCCTCTGGTGGATTCCCCAAGTCGGAACAAAAAGAGGCGGAGGTAAAGAAGACCCAGCCTCATCGGCACCAACACCTGTGAAATACTGCCTATTAGCAACAAAAAAAAAACACATAAGAGAATGAAGAGGAAATGAAGGACAAACCTCTCAAAAGGGGATCAGGCATGGGAGTTTCCTCTTGAGCAATTGACTTCCCAGTATCCGGACGGGTTGCAACAGGGGGGATTGACTCAGTATCGAGAACAACTCGTTCCGTGGTATCGTTAACATGCCTCTCCGGCCCCTCAAGATCAATCTCTTCATCCACACCATCATCAAAATCGTCATCTCCAGTGCCAAGAACCCCTGAGTTTTCATCATGATGCTCTTCACAAGGGTGGGTGGTGGTGTTAGCAGAATCATGCGCAGGAATCTCAAGCAAGTTATCTCCCTGAGCTTGAGTAGGGGCAACCACATTTTCGCCCCTAGAAGCATCCGAAGCAACCCCCTCTATAGTCTGAAGAGGAGTTGGGCAAGGGATGTGATCAGTAGCTTGCTCCTTACGCCTTTTCGAACCCTTCTCAGGCCCACTGGTACCTTCGGAACCCTTGTGCTTCCCAGCTTTTCTCTTGGCAGCAGCCTGCGCCTTCCTTACCCTGGTAGCCACTATCTTTGGATCTGAGGCCTCAACCCTTCTTTGAGAATCCGTCTTGGCAGGGATTGGTTCATCGCTGCTAAGGGGTGGGGTAGTATGTTGAGGAATGACGTCGTGTGCGGTCAAAGCCCTCCCAGCCTCGATGGTCATTCCGGAAAGAAACGGAAGACGTAAATACTCCGACATGGTAATCACTACAAAAAAAAAAAAAAACAAACAGGTGAGGAATAAGAGAGGGAATATATGCAAAGTTGCAAACAAACAAAGAAAAGACAAGTGCCCTCTCGTTACCATTGCCCTCCGGATCTTTGAACAAAGGATAGAACTTAGGAAATTCCCAGGTGACGGCCAACCCAGCACAAAAAAGCAGTCCGCTCGGAACACCACGAATATCAATGGGTTGGTGGGTCAGAGTAACAACGTCAGCCTCATTAAAACCATCTTGGGGTACAGGGTCGCTTATATCCGAATCATGATGCCTCCAACACATAGCATTCGGAATGGCTCTTCGATCAATAAAAAAGAAGCGCCCTTTCCACTTCTTCATACAAGAGAATGTTTCATTCAAGATCTTACCCCGAAAGTCCTTACCAGCTCTTTTCTCGAAGGAAAACCAATCCCCTTGTTTGCTAAGTTTGTAAAAAACCCGAAACAAAGTTACCGAAGGGACGATGTCAAGGCTTCGACAGTACAACTCGAAGAGGGTCACCCGGGTCAAACCCAATGGCACTAGTTGGGAGATGTGTACATGAAAGTGCTTAATCACGGCAAGAAGGAAGGTGGAAAAGGGTACTCTTAGCCCAGCAAACTCAAAATACTGCTCATAGAGACCAATGCAATCATCATCTAGACGGTCCATGGTCCACTCGGAAGAAACAGCAACAGGATGTAGATCCCTAGGAATGTTATATCTATGGGTGAGGGCTTTCACGTCCGAAGGTTTCATGGTAGAGCTATAAGAACCCATGTCACGCTTGCTAGATGAAGAGGTTTCAGCTTGCGACCCCATGTCAACTCGTTCCGCGTCGGACATTTTCAAAGACCCGAAGGGAAGGCAACTTATAAAGTCAAAAAGGGAAAAAGGTGTACCTGATCACAATAAAGAAAAGGACGGCGGGGCGAGTCGGATGATTGTCTTGCAACAAAGGGACGTTCGGCTATGATCTTTAAATTTTTTACACACGGTAAAAAATAAAAAACTACGGACTATTTATAGGCCCCAAATGGGCTTGGGCTCGTCAAATCACAAAAACAGCTGTCAAGGCCCAATCTTGACCGTTGATGGGAAATCGATCAACACGTGTACACACCAAATAAAGAGACGATGAGGAGTCATAATGGTTTTTAACCCGCGGTAATTATGATTTTGTCTCATCCACATCAAGAAGGCAAGTGGATCTCACCTCCTCATAATTACGAATTTTGCTTCACACCTATCAAGACAAAAAAAAAGGGAGGGGAAGAAGTGAAAAGGAAGAAGGTTAGGGCAAGAAAGAAACGAGGACCAACGTCTTTGGACCCTTTCAGACGAGCACCTCAAGTATGACTTCAATAGTTTACAACTCTTAAAGCCATACTGGGGGGGACATGTCCGTGTATATGCCGGACAGGCTAGTAGTCCGAATGGGCCACATAAAACCCAAGCGGACTAACTCAAGCCCAATCGAATAAATCAGACCAAGCAAGCTACTCAAATCCGAACGGGCCACAAGAGTCCGAACGGGTCATAAAGTTCCAAGCTGGTGTCCGCGTATATACCGGACGGACCTCACATCCGAACGGGTCGTACGGGATCCGGACGGGCGTACTACATCAACCCGAAAGAAGACAAAACGTTAGACTCGATAAAGAATGACACCTCTTCAAACTATTGGATAATAGCAAGCACTTACGCAACATCGCTATTCCAGGAATTAAGGAGCGATGTCCCCAAGGTATACCGACACCCAAGGCAAAGGCTAGGTATAGGTCGTCTCCTTCATTCCCAAGGTGTCAAGAACAGTACTTCCAAACAGTACTTCAAGTAGTATAAATACCCAAGCATTTATTACTTGACGGTCAACATTTTCTTACGACACACATACATTTATTACTATAGCCTCTTCGGCTTCACCATACAGCCCCTTCGGCTAACATTCACATACTTACTCTCACGCCCGAGCTTGGTCCTGGGTCAACACCCGGGGCGAGTTAACGGGTGTTCTTTCTTACTTTCAGGTAATTTAAGGGGATACTTCACCAAGAGGGTAGGGAACGCATCCCAAACTCAAGGTACGGTATTTTACCTTAACATTTTGGCGCCATCCGTGGGACTCGTTTATCTCATCTACCAGCTAAGAGAGAATGACGGGACCATCTCAAGGAGAGTTGGACGGTCGGGACGAGCGAGAAGAGACTCCCCCTCCTCTCACCAAGGAGCAGATTGAAGGACACATTTCGGCGATGAAGTCCATAATCAAAGATTATAATCGACAGAACAAGGCTGATCCGATACGTCTGGACTTTGGAACAGACAATATACCTCTAATGGAAGGACGTGTCGCGAAAGGAAAAGATGTTGGCGAGGAAGACTTAAGCAAGCCCTTCAAGGAAAAACTAAAAACACCCCTCACAAGAAGGATCATTGAGTTCGCTGGCCCGGAATATGTTATGCCTGCCAACATCACGCTGTATGATGGGTCCACTGACCCAGCCGATCACTTAAATCGTTTTTCGATGGCAGCAAACTCAGGAGAATGGCCCATGCCGGTTTGGTGTCGAATGTTTCAACAAACATTGGACGGAGGAGCCAGGGGCTGGTTCGAGAGTCTTCCACTCAATAGCATCAATGAATGGTATCAACTAAGGGAAGCATTCACCAACAGATACTCAATAAGGAGGGCGTGTTACAAAGAGCCCCATGAGATCACCAAGGTTGTAAGAAGGGCTAACGAGACCCTGCCGGCGTTCAAAGAAAGATGGACGGTGGAAACTGGTCTCATCATGGGTGTTCCGGAGGTCATGAAAATCTCGTCCTTCATGGATTCAGTAAAATCTCCGGAGCTAGCAAAGCGCTTCTCAAGCAACATACCCAAGACCGTTGACGAAATGATGAGAAGGGTGGATGAATTCGTCCGGGCAGAAGAAGCGTATGCCCGCACGGAACTCCCTCCGGGAGAGTCGAGGGACATTCATCGTCGCCTGTCTTTTCCGATAGGACCACGAGAGGTCCATCAGAGATTGACCTTCCCAACCTCCACGAGAAATGACAGAGACAACCGGAGTAGCCAAAGAAGAGATTATAAGGGAAATGACTATAAGAACCCTTACAAGGTAAGAGACAATTTCAGCGGGGGAAGGCATAGGGATTACAGAGCACCCTACCCCCAAAGGGACCAAGCAAACAAAGCAGTGCCGGTACTCTCTTTGGACTCTCTGATTAAGTGTCCCAAAGAAATTTTAGCTACCGAAACCCAACTGCAATTGCCAGCACCAAGGCCAGTGGCAAACCCGTTGAGAACAGGCGACCCCGATAAATACTGTGACTATCATCAAGATAAGGGTCATCACACAAACGATTGCATACAGTTAAGG
>BQNB010027748.1:23066-57338 GCA_026074375.1 Tanacetum coccineum
AACGGAAAATAGATTATGACCAAGCCCCTCAACATAGTATACCCTTGAGATAACAACATTTCCCAGCTGATAGTCACCATACCCTTGAGTGGTTAGCATTCGTAGATTCTACAATTTTAGCTATTTTACTCGAACCTATGTTTTTACATTTTTGGGTTTCCTGCTATAGACTTTTAACTCTGGTTTTTGTATTTCATCTGAGTGGGAAGTGGTTTGCTTATGAGGCACTACGTTAGTTGTGGTGAACCTAGTTAAAGGGCATGAATTTTTATTTTATGGTGTTCATGATAAATGTCTTCTTGATCTATGTTTGATGGTGTTCATGATAAATGTCTTCTTGATCTTGTGCAAAAAGCGAATTATGAAATTCTCTATACTACTTGTAATACCCGTAGGTTTCTAAACATTTTATTTTTTATGTTTCTTAGCAGATTTAGTACGGTTATTCCCATTTTGCACAAGATCAAGAAGACATTTATCATGAACACCATCAAACATAGATTTATTACAAGTAGCACAAAGAATTTCAGAATTCACATTTGACAGTGAACGCTTAACATCAACATCACAAACAGGTTTAACAACACGATTCATTTTATTAACTTTACTAGATTAGGCTTCTACTTTATTCTTCTTGTTTCTACTTGGTGTTTGTGAGATCCTATCATTCTTTTTATTGCTTGGAGGCTTTGATCCACAATTAGTATAACAGTTCACTCATGTAGAAGACAACACAGGTGTGTTAGAATCTGATGTATTTGAAGACTCTATTTGATTAATGTTGCTTGATGATGTCAGAGGTTCAGCAAACCTAACTTTCTTAACATTGTTCATGGGTGTGACAGCAACCTTCTTAGGACTAGGTGTTATCGCATTAGGGCACGTATCTTAAACATATACAAGAAACTCCTGAATTCTTGTGGCATACTTATAGGCAAAGTCTAACTCTCTATCTAAAGGTTGTTTCACTTTAGCTTGTTCGACTAATTCCCGAAGAGTATTAGCTTGTTCGACTAATTCCCGAAGAGTATTAGCTTGTTCTTGAGTATGTCTAAGATAGTCTATGTGAACGTCCTTATTTTGCAATAACCTAGGAGGAAACGGTACTAAATCAAGCTTGAACATGCCTGGAGCAATAGTGGTGGCAGAAGGTGTGTGTACAACATTTTCAACAATTTATTTCCCTTTTAATTTTCGTAAATTGTTTTTCAATGATGTTAACACAGAAACCTTGTCTTGAATTTGAGCTTTTAAATCCTCATTTTCTACAGATTTTAAGTTCAGTTTGTTAATTAAAATTCATTACAAAGACGTTCGTTCTCAGAAAGAAATTTTGCCACACTATTTTCCAGTTCCTTATTTATGGGCTCAAGATCACATTCATGATTAATGTTCTTTTCCTTGGTATTCTCTCTCAAAGATTTAATAGTATCCTTCAACTTACAAATGGTCTTGTCTTTATCTTGTAGCCGAGCTTTCAAATCATTGATTTCAAAATATTCTTTAATTTCAACAGCATTTTGATTAACGCAAGATTCATCGTTTTGAAAAACTTCTTGTTGTAATTGCATTGATGCTTCGAGAGAAATACAATGTTTTTCAATTTTGAATAATTTTTCAAAAAATCATTATAAGCTTGTTTTGATTTGGAAAGCTCAACATCAAGATTCAAACAATTTTCACACGAATCACACTTTTGCATTTTCATATTCACAAAATTATTATTTAAAGGCATAGAATTCATCACTAAAACATTACATCTTGAGACATGATTTTTTGTAAGAGTCGATCATTTTCCAAAAGAATTTATTTCTTAGCAATTTCCAAACATTGTTTATCAACTGAAGACTGTTGAACAGTCGCTTCTATTTGGTCAAAAACTGTTTGTACTTTCGTTATTTCATTTAGAAGATCTTTATCAAATACGTTGAAGATGTCTTTTAAAGATTTTAGAAATGGAATAATTTTATTGTTAAAAACAGTCTTTGTATGTTCCTCCAGTCACCTTCCTTCAGGGGCATTAGGGTTGTCGTTTCTCACACTGAGTCAAACTGGGTGAGGTGGATTTAAGCTTTTAAAGGCTTACAATTCACCAAACTCACCTTAGTAGTTCATAGGAACATCCTCTATGACAGGTGGTGTGTTAAGAGTTCATGGATGGATTGGGTGGGACTATCGAAACCAAACGCTTATTCAGCTGATAATTCTTGTTGTGGAGAAAAAGTTTCCTAAAAATCTTCATTTAGTCTATTAACTTTTTCATAATCAATAGGTTTATGAGAAATGTCTTGTTTAATAGCTTCCAGATCCTTTGCTTTTTTAGACATTTTTGATCGATTCTCTTCTTCTAAAATCAATGTTTCCTCATCATCAACCACATGCATAACATCATGTTTTTATGAAATAACACATCCATCATACAAGGTTGGTTTAATCCGTTGAGCTTTCTTGAGATAAAACGGATTTTGATAACCTAGAGCTTGTTTGTGAATGTTATCATAAAATGATTGTGGCTTTGTTAACATGTGCACTGTTTGAGTAGATTGACCCACTTTATAAACAATATTATCAAGTTCCTTAATCTTCTTTTCCAAATCAATTTCGTTTTCCTGGTATTTATTTTCTTTTTTCTTGGCTTCGTTCTGGAAAACATTGAATGTTTGCAATAAAGATTCCTTTTCTTTGATTTGTTTAGAAAGATTTTGTTCAAGTGAGTCAACCTTTTCTTTCAGTGCAAGCTTCTCTTTAACCATATCATCCATTTGAGAATCAATCATTTTTTGATGACTACTTAAATCAATATTAAGACGTTGTTCAAAAGTTTTAACCCTTTCTTTATATCTCTCTAACTCAGCGGTTATTGATTCATTATTCTGTTCCTTATTAGCCTTTTCCTAATTATTCACATGATTAATCATTTGTTCGGACATTTGTTCAATCAC
Source organism: Tanacetum coccineum (assembly GCA_026074375.1). Taxonomy (NCBI): domain Eukaryota; kingdom Viridiplantae; phylum Streptophyta; class Magnoliopsida; order Asterales; family Asteraceae; genus Tanacetum; species Tanacetum coccineum. The sequence continues at coordinate 26,009 of BQNB010027748.1, forward strand.
AAATAAAATCATTAAATCATGTTGTGCCTGTAAATTTGTATCTTGAACAGTTGCCAATTATGTTTCTTACAAATATTGAGAATACGGAATGATATTTCTTCTTCTAGATATACTCATTATCTATAAAATCCCATAATGTGTTTGTTCAAAATCTGCAATGCATGCACACTTTGATTATCCATATCATTCAGATAGGTTTCAGAATTAGGTTACCTTGAGATAACGTTAGAATCTTATTGGAACAATGTTGGCCATAAGAACCGTTAGTGTAGTGAGGAAATTATCATCGTAGAATATAAGTATCGAGATCCTCAGTCTGGAAAGCAACATTGTAAGGAATGATTGTCTGAGCTTGACTTGCTTGAATTCCTGGATCTGCAAGAAATGCGAGTTGCTCCTCATCTAATATTTGTCCAGCTTCCTGAGCTTCTGCTAACATTTCCTCCTTATACCATGCTGCATTCCTTGTTCGCTTAGGCTGAGTGCATTACCTAGCCATATGTCCTTTACCTTGGCAGTTGTAGCATTTAACAACTCTAGCTTGTCCACTTGTTGTATTTCCCCTTGAACTAGTAGCATTTCCCTTATATGTAGTACCAGAATAATTTTACCCTTTTCTCTCCTGAACTTGTTGCACGATAACCCTGCCATCTTGAATAGTCGCTTGGTTTCTTGAATTAGAGGAAGTTCTGAGTTGATTATTGGTAGTAGGGAACCTTGAAGAAGCTATAGCCGTTAGAAAAGCCATTGCTTTATTGAGACAAGCAATCGGATCATCTCCAGGAGAAAACACAAGAACAACAAAACCTGAGTCTACAAATGGTGACTCAGTCATAAGTTGTGTAGGAGCTTGAGGTGATTGATAAGCAACTTGTGGAATTACTTGTGGAACAGTTGAGGTTTGATGATTCATTTGAGACTGAAATGTATGTGATGGTGGAATGGATGAATGATTGAATTGAGTTTGTGATGGATAATGAGATGAGTAATGTTGATTGGGTTGAATTGATGCATGTTGTGATGGTGAAAACTGTTGTGATGGTGAAAACTGTTGTTGAAGTTGAGGATTGTTGTAAGGAGACTGATAAGTGTTGAAGTGAGGTGGTGTCATCTGCTGATTTGCAACGAATGCAAGTGGATCTTGATTGCGTTCACGCATAATACGGACTTCATTTGCATGGAGTTCGTGTTGTTCAAGATATGCATGAAGTTGATCAAAGTTGGAGGTATGCAAATCTTTAACTAGCTTGACATCAGTCACAAACTTACTCCATTCAGGTGGAAGACTGTTTAAGAACTTGGTATTAACTTGAAATTGCTCCATTTTCATCTTGTAGATGTTCATGTCATTGATCCGCTGAGTAAATTCAAAGTTATTTACGTATGAATTGATTCCCCCTTGATGTGAGTAAACTTATCAAATGCATCATACAACTTTATATTCTCTTTCCTGCTTTGTCAAAGATGTACCTTGCATCAGTAATTGAACTCTCTCCCATAAATCTTTAGCAACTCTGTGATGATTCACAAGTGAATAGATATCAGCAGGAAGACCTTGAAGAATGATATTGGTAGCTTTCATATCACAATCAGCTTGAATTTTCTTAGCAGCAGATAATTCAGCATATTTCTTTGTTCTGATCACACCGTTCTCTTCAACCGTAGGCCAAATGAGAGGACCATGTTCAACTGATTCAAGTATCATTCTTCCATGTTCTCTATTTTGCATGTATAATTCCATTCTACTTTTCCAAGAATCATACTGGTCTTTGTCCAACATAGGTAGGCGATTGTCAGCACCGGAGAGTATCATGTACTCAGCAAGCAAGAGTATTCTTTTGTCCAAGTGAAATCATTGGATCCATTTCAATGTGATAAGATAAATGATCGTACAGTGATTGGAGGTTGTTGTGTTAAAGTAAGCTTTGATTAATGAGGTTGAGTCTTTTGGAATACACGGGATTTTACAATTCTTGATAAATCCAAGAAATTGAAAAATTCACGGGATTTTACAAATCAAAGAACAACCGTATAATTCAACTTATGAAAGTGTATAGTTCTCCTTAGTAAAGCGTATAAATCACCCAAGCAAAACGTATAAATCACCAAAAAGAGAATGTATAAATCACCTTTGGTAATGACGTATAAATCACCTGTGGAAGATAGCACATATAAATCGCCTTCACAAATTTGATTGTATAAATCTCCCTTGCAACAAGGAGTGTATAAATCACCTTGGTCGATCTGATTATATAAATCGCCTTTACAAAAAAGAGTGTATAAATCGCCTTTGCAGATCTGATTGTATAAATCGCCTTTACAAAAATGAGTGTATAAATCGCCTTTGCATTGCAAAATTTACACGTTAATTCGCCCACCTTGAAACCATTTTTTTTTTTTACCAAATCGCCTGAACACTTTGATACGTATAATTCGCCTAATGAAACATATAAATCGCCTGATACAAAAATCTTAAAAAGACTTACTTTTTTACGTTTTTACCCGATTTTTCTTGTACTTCTTACCTATCTAAGACTATTAGAACCTTAAAAACACAAACTTTAACGTTTTTGACACGAAAAATTTGAAATCAAGATTCTTGGTACAAAACCCTATTTTTAACCAAAAAGACTCAAAAGATGATATTTTTATGGTTTTTGAAAGATTTTCTTGTACTTCTAGTCTAAACTAAGATAAATAGGAAAGAAAGTTAAAAGCTTTATGGTTTTTAAACTCTCAAAATGTCTGAGAAACTCTTGATGATGCGACCAAACACATGACTAAAAAGGGTATACAAAACGCACACAAAACCTACACAAATGCCCTATGGCTCTTGATACCAATTGTAGAATAACTTAATACAAGTATGGATTGATTCACTTAGAGTTTTAGAGAGAGAAAGATGTGGTTGGTTGAACACTTAGAGAGAGAAATAAAAAGGATAATGTTAGCTTAGTGAAAATATGACAAATGAACAACCAACACCCTCTCCATGTGTGGAGAGGGTTTATATATGCCTAGCATAACCGGCCATGGGCTTGTGTTATGGGCTTACTATGTATCTTTGGCCCGGTTAGCTTACTAACATAACATTACTAATTACTACGAGCTATGACTACTTAAATTGGAAGTGGCCGATACTTTTCCGTATTTCTAACAATCTCATTTTTCTTAGGACTACAGATTTTTCAAAATCTAGAGCATCTTTAATTAACATGTCAAAAAATGCCCATGAATCTTTAAAGAAATACGGTTTTGAATCTTGTGACCTAGTTGATACTCCCATGGTGGAGAAATCCAAACTGGATAAGGATAAAGAAGGGAAAGTAGATTCGTCACATTATCGTGGTATGATTGGCACCCTCCTTTATCTCATAGCCAGTAGACCTGACCTAGAATTTTCTATATGCATGTGTGCCCGGTATCAGTCTGGTCTTACCAAAAAACACTTACATGCGGTTAAAAGGATCTTTCGGTATCTAAAAGGAATCGTCAATAGAAGACTATGGTATCCAAAGGATTCTTCAATTACATTAACAGCATTTGCAGATGCGGATCATGCTGGTTGTCAAGATACATGCCGTAGCATCTGGTAGAGTCTGCAATTTTTGAGAGATAGACTTGTTAGCTGGTCATCAAAAAGGCAGAAAAGCGCTGTGATATCCAGTACGGAAGCTGAATATATTGCTATGTCTGGCTGTTATGCTCAAATCCTTTGGATGAGATCACAAACTTAAAGACTATGTCTGGATTCAATAAAATTCCAATGTACTGTGATAACAAAAGCGCTATTGCCTTATGCTGCAACAATGTTCAACATTCCAAGTCGAAGCATATAGACATCAGATTTCACTTTATCAAGGAGCATGTTGAGAATGGGGTGATCGAACTTTATTTTGTTAATACGGAGTATCAGCTGGCGGGACATCTTCACTAAACCCCTTGCAAGAGGAAAGATTGAGTTTCTGCTATCAACAAGCTGGGTACACTGACGAAGTTTTACGCCGAAAACTCTAAAAAAATTGGCAGATGAAGTTGAAGAATAGTGGTGGTACCTATTCATATATCCTATATAATATGTATAAATTAAAAATCATAAAAACCAAAAAGATTTTTATTTAAAAAAAACTTTTATAAAACCAAAATACAAAAATATAAAATCTATAAACTAAAGAAAAAATTAAAAATTGAGTAAAATATAAAAAGATTGATTTCAGGAATTACGATTGCATCCTCGTACCCCTCGGTGGGTGCTTGGAGCAATTCCGCCATAGTCCGGTCATCGGCCATCGGAACTAGGGGAGGATTATCAAAAGGTTCTTCTATATAAATGGTTCTACAACAGCCGGTGGGGCTTGTTGTTGACGGTTAAGGTTGCGCATGCACAAAATAGAAAAAGAAAATTTAAACTAAAATTATTTTTTTTATTAACAATCTATTTTATCGGATAACGAGAAGATAACTTAAACCAAATAATCAAACTTACTTCACGGTAGCTCTTAAAATTTTTACTTTTTAAGGTGAGCCGTATTTCGTAAGTGACACAAATGGCAAGTTTTTAAATCTTTGATTCGAGTTGGGAACTTACTAATGGATAATCCCTCAATTGAAGGTATTATTTGTAGGTGTTCTTTTACCAACTTTGTTTATTTCATATTTTTTATGGACAATTTTTATATTTTTTACTTTTTATATTTTTTTTATTTTTTTTTATTTTTGATTTTCTAACAAAAGCAAAACTTTCAAAAACGAAAGGTTCTTCAAAACACGATCGACAAACTTCAAATGAAGGAATCTTAATCACAAATCCCCGGCAGCGGCGCCAAAAATTGATTGCAGCAATCTTATACACGTATTAAGATAAAATATAATATGATGGAAAATTACCAAATTACCCTTGAGGACAAAGGTAAAAAGGAAAATCTTCACAAATATATATAATATAATACGTATATTAACCGGGAAGTATGATTCCCGGGTCGTTATTCCCCAACGATTTGTGAAATTGAAACCACGTTTGTTGTTCGGACAATGATTTGAATTGGAAACAAAAATTGATTTGATTATCTACTTCTACAAATTAAAATAAGCAAATGATAACAATTAAGCACGAAAACAAATAACGGGAAATTAAACTTTAACTAAAAACGCAAAACGGGAACCCTAAATGGCAATTAAAAAACCTAAATTTCCAAATTTAAACCTAAAATGAATTTTTCTCTTTAAATAGACTCTAATTGACTAAAAAGGAAGTTTAAAGAAAACTAGAACAAAAACGGAGTTGAAATGAGCCTAAAAACACGAAAAATGTAAACGAGAACGAATCCCGTTCTTTAAAAAATGAAATTTTGCAATTTTAACCCTACGAAAACAAAACTAATTTTCCTAGAAACTTTATGATAAAAGAAAATTTTCTAAAAAAGATTTATATTTTTTTGATTATTTTTCTATTTTTATGATTTTTTAAAGTTTTTATAAAAAATAAATGTATAAAAATACTAAACTAATTTATAAAAATTCTGAAAAAAATTACAGAAAATAGCTTGAACTAATAAGAACCTAGGAAAAATAAGCTTGATTACATAGCTTATCGAATAAGCTGTTACAAAAAGCTTAAACAGCTTATTGTGCTAAAAGGGGGAAAACGTGTACAAGTATTAAACTTTGTAAACCTATAACGAAAAAGACCCCAGGGCACGATGGTAGTAAGTGTGTGGTGTTGTGCGTTTATAAGGGTTGTGGATGTTGAGGTCGGGGGTTCGAGCCTTGCTCACCCCCGATTTCCATCTTCCCCTTTTTTTTTAATTTTTGAAAACTTATAAAAACAAAGTTTTAGAAAAGCTGAAAATAGCCCTAAATAAGCTAGAAAATAGCTAAAAAGACAGAAAAATGTAAAACTTCCCTTTTTAGCTTTTATATAGAACTTAAGAAATTGAAATCATAAAATAAGCTAAACTAAGACTTAATAAGCTACTCTTACACTAAACCTAACCTAATAAGCTAACCTAACTCAGAAACAAGCATAGAATAACTAAACTAATCAAGAAATAAGCAAAAAGAACAGGCCAAAAGCTAGAAAATCAAAATAAGCACTTATAAGAAACTTAAATTCAAACAGACCTTAAGCTACTTTTGAACTAATTTTTCAATAAGCAAAAGAGACTTATAAGCAATCTAGCTTATTCCATCTTAAACTATGACCTAAGGGCTACTAGAAACTACTCTTAAAAATTATTTAGAAATTCAAAAGCTTGAAGAAAAAGCTAAGTGAAAATGGCCTTTTAACTCAATGCCAGCTGAGTTTTCTTAGTTAAAATGACAAAAAGCTAAATTGCAGCTAAAATTCAGATATTAAAATAAGCTTTTTAAACAAAATTAAGACTTGACCTATGTAAAATGACCTAAAAGCTACTTGACCTTTAAAAATTAGACCCTAATTTCTGAATTTAATCTCTGATATTCAAACTAGAAAGTGGCATTTTATCTTTTTAAGTTGCTGATGCATCTGGTTATTTTAGCCAAGACTTAATACCAACAAGTGCAGACCTAAGAACTTGTATTCTACACTTTTTAAACACAAAAGTAACAAGCAAATAAAACTAATGCAAAAACTAGAAGAAATCTAAACCTATTATGCAGAATTAGACTAGACAGATTATTATTTATAAAGAACTAACTAATGAAAACTTGATTGACCCTAATCTAACTTATGAAACTAGATTAAACAGACTTAAATGAGAGATCAAATCAAATTTCTCAAGACCAATTGGCCACTAACAGTATTAACTTGTGGTTAATACTGTTATGCCAAACACTCCTTTAAACAACTTAAAATCCAATTCAGTCTATCAACTATAGATTTGATGATCAGAACTTCAATACCAGATAACAAATAGCTTATGACAAACCTAATGATCTTATATTAATAAGCAAATAAGCCAGAGACAAAAAACTAAGAACTATGCTAATATTTTTTTGGTTTTTATTGATTTATAAGACAAAAAGTAAAAAACTAAGATTTACACTACTAAAGCTAAAAACAAATGATAAAACATGATCAATAAGCACTATGAGATAGAATTAAGCACAAATAAGCTAGACTATAAGCAGAATATAAGCATATGCAAAATTAAAGCTAAGATACTTGAAAATTAAAGGAAACTTACAAAAGCCTTAGCTTAACAAAGGCAATAATGCTCAAAGAGCTGTCTACAAGCTCTAGCTTATCAATGATAAGCTAGTAAAGGTCCTATGAACTCATCCATGGCTAGTTCATCATCCAAAAAGCTTAATCCATTCATAGCATAGGTATTAGTTTGTTTTTAAAGGTTTAAGTAGATTAAGTGACTTATTTGAGCTTAATCTTAGCTTAAAGACTAAGATGAGCTTATGAAGAGCTTTTGAAAGCTTATGAGTGATTTGAGAGCTTATAGAAGAGTAGAGTAAATAAAAACAGATTTTATAAGGTAAACTTTAATTTTATTGATTAAAAACATATTACAAGCTTGAAATTTAAACTACAAAAGCTTAATAAGACATTACATTTAAAAAGAAAGTTACATAAGCTAAAATTCTATAAGCTACTAAAAACGGGGTAAAAGAAGATCACATCCTGTGTGTGAGTGTGAGGGGCTTTTTATAGCCTTCAAATGAAACTTCTAGGTCATAGCCACGCTCCTCAATCCCTTTGATCTTGTCCTTTTATTCTTCCAATCATTTGATCTTGATTCTTGTCCATTGGATTAACTTGGTAAGCACACGGATTGCCAATGTAGCATTCCGTGTGTCAGAGCACTTGTGCTTCTTTTGTGAGCATTTTAGTACAAATCCTACTTGATTGGTGTGCTTCTTCCATATCCCGCGTGTACTATCTTGTGGGGATTGACCAATAGGAGTACTTGTATGATGTCAAACCCTGTCATGTCATTCCTTTTCACTTGAATTTCATTGCCACGTCACGAATTTGAATTTACCCCTTGATTGTGACTCGTGGTTAATCGGGGAAGAAGGTGAACAGTAAAAACCAAATTTCCCGCGTGTTTTTTACTTTTAAAGGTGCGTTTGATTTTTCTTTTGACCCGGGGTTATACTCGTTGACTTGGGTCGGGTATAAGGGATTGGGCCTGGGATATGTTTTGGGTTCGGTTAAATTTTAACAGGTTATGGTTTTGAGTTGTTTCAGAAAGATAACAAGTGTTAACTTTTTATAATAGAAAGTTAACATTGTTAGGTCTTTAAGGGACCATTTTTGCAATTTGGTTTTCTTTGAGGGAGTGATTTGGTATTTTTGGGTTTTGTCTTCTTGTGGTTGACTAAAATTGACCAAGGGTTGACTTTTGTTGACCTTTGATAGCATTCTCCCGGCTCTTGTATTCTCTTTCCTTTCCCGTGTCCGTGTTTGTCCAGTTTTGACCGTTTTCTTATGATTTTTGCATTATCCGTACCTACATAATCACAAAGACAAAACAAGCAATATACAAGCATTTTAAGCACAATTTTGTCTTTTATGGGTCATTTTTGATATAAAATAGATATGTGTTTTCACACATATCACTCGTGCACCAAGACCAGAAGTATACGCAAAAAGAATGTCATGAATTTCTTGCACATATCCCTGAAATGAAGACAGAGAAGAAGTCGGGGGAAAAGCGACTTGAGGATGTACCTCCGGAAGTCTTTTTCGAAGACTTACCTGGACTTCCACCAACCCGACAAGTGGAATTTCAAATTGACTTAGTACTCGGTGTTGCACATGTAGCACAGTCTCCTTATAGACTAGCTCCTTCAGAGATGTAAGAGCTGACTAGCAAATTACAAGAGCTTTAAGATAAAGGACTTATAAGACCAAGTTCCTCACTTTGGGGAGCTCCGGGTTGTTTGTCAAGAAGAAGGATGGATCCTTCAGTATGTGCATTGATTACAGAGAATTAAATAAGCTGAATACCATAAGCCGTCAGGTTTATTGGTACAACCTAAAATACCTCAATGGAAGTGGGAGAAAATGATCATGGATTTTATCACAAAGCAACCTAAGACATCAAGTGGTTACGATATGATTTGGGTAATTGTTGATCGTCTTACAAAGTCTGCACGCTTTCTACCCATGAAGGAGACTGATACAATGGAGAGACTAACGAGACTCTACTTGAAAGAAGTGGTCTCAAGGCATGGAGTGCTAGTCTCTATCATCTTAGACCAAGATAGCAAATTTACATCACGTTTCTAGCAGTCGCTCCATAAAGCTTTGGGTACTCGTTTGTAGATGAGCACTCGATATCATCCACGGATTGACGAACAAAGTGAAAGAACAATCCAAACACTAGAAGATATGTTACGCGCTTGTGTGATAGATTTTGGTAATGGTTGGGATAGACATTTACCTCTAGTAGAGTTTTCGTACAACAACAGTTTTCATACCAGCATTAAGGTTGCACCGTTCGAGGCACTATACGGTCGTAAGTTTCGATCACCTGTCTGCTAGACCGAGGTTGGAGATAGCCAACTCACTGGTCCAAAGATTATTCATGAAACAACCGAGAAGATAATTCAAATAAAGAGCAGAATTCAATCGGCGGGTGATCGTCAGAAGAGTTACGCCGATGTGAGGCGTAAACCTCTATAATTTCAAGTCGGAGATAAGGTATGTTTAAGGTTTCACCTTGGAAAGGAGTGATACGTTTTGGCAAACGGGGAAAGTTAAACCCGAGATATATTAGACCTTTCAAGGTTTTAGCCAAAGTTGGACCCGTAGCTTGCAGACTCAAACTTCCACAACAACTAAGCAAGGTTCATAGTACATTTCATGTGTCAAATCTAAAGAAGTGTTTGTCCGATGAATCGCTTGTCATTCCGTTTGAATAAATCCAAATTGACGACAAACTCCATTTCGTTGAAGAGCCTGTAGAAATTATGGACCGAGAGGTCAAGCGGTTGAAGCAAAGCTGCATTCCTATCATCAAGGTTCGATGGAACTATATAAGGGGATCACAGTTTACATGGGAGCGTGAAGACTAATTTCGTAGCAAATACCCACACCTCTTCACTGACACCACTTCGGCAGACAACGCAAACTGAATTCCCGGATGGAATTCTTTTAGCGGGGGAGACTGTGACAACTCGTATTTTCCAGGTCATTACATGACTATAAACTCAAATCTATCTACTTTAAACGTTTACATATTTACTTTTACATATAACTGTTATGTCAAATCGTGCAAACCGGAAAACAACTTTAAATGTAAACCGGCATTAAACAAAATTTGGTTTATGCCAAATATGTGTCATATGACCTTTACGAGCTTGATATATAAGTCAACGCGTTTATTTTGCAAGTTTTACGTAAACGCTTACATTTCGCGATTTAATCCATGCATGCATGCATTAAGCATCACCTCCGTATTAATACATGCATATACATACATAAATTTACTAAATATAAAAAATTGTATCATTTATCTCTTCCTCCCTTTGTTTGCTACCCCTTTACCACCCTAAAAGAAGAAAGCCCAACATCCTTGATCTTATACAATGCCATTTTTTTGTATATCTAGTCCTTATGCCATCTTGTGATATTTTTCATACACACAAAATTGTACCTACCCTTTTTCTTGGTTACATATGCACGGAAGCAACAATATCCAAATCATAACATTCCATTTTTGGCTTACTAGTCACCATTATGATAGAAATGAGAATTAGACTTTTCCTTAAGTACTTTTGAAGTGGGCAAGTAAACTAGATTCATACATATCAATTACTAGTTCACAAAAACTACACATTCTCTCTTGTCTTCTCTCTTAGGCTCAACACAAAAAGAACAAGCAAAGCAAAAATATTTTTGATTTTGTACAAGTATTTACAAGAAGGTGTTGTGTTATGGGTACTTGATTATTAAGTTCTTGGGTATTCAAGGATGCAAGAACACTTTCAAAGCCAGGGTTATTAAGAATATGAGTTTATAAAATCTTGGGTTTTTTGATAAGTTTTGGTGGTAAAATCATTACATCTCGTTCTCATTTGTTGTAAGTATCATGTTCATCCTCATTTACTCTTATACATGACATACATATGATTTTCTTGATAAAAATGTATGTCCATGGTTTGTGGAAAATATTTTCTTGCAAAAATATGTAGAATGTTATATATATATATATATATATATATATATATATATATATATATATATATATATATATACTAGTTGCAAAGCCCGCCCGATGGGCGGGCTCGCCTTATGATTATCATTTACAAAGAATTATGTAAAGATTAATGAATTATAAAGATACGAAATTATTTAGTGAATGAATTACAAACGGAAAAAAATGAATATTCATCCGATATGAGAAGGAAACTAATTAAAAGTAAAACATTTATAAACACGCCAACATTTTTATTGAATGCAATTAGAAAGAAAAGAAATGTAAACTAAATGTGTATATATATGATGAAATATATATAGTTATGACATGAAAGTTACATGCATTATGCAAGAACACAACTCACGCTCATGAGTATAATAAACCCATTTGGGTATCTTCCGGTTGCGGCTTAAGAATCCGTGTAACCTTGTTTAATTCTAACCTGGCCAAAAAAAACTTTATACTTTTAGTATAATCCATTTCCCTATTATAACAAAGGCAAGAAACTGTGTTTGTGTAAATGCCAATGGGTAATGGCTAAACAGATATGTGTAAATGCTATACAACTGATGTGAGCAAATTAGTTCAATGGCTTGTTCCAGTGACCAGCTTGTCAGATTGCACATCTAGCATTTACACATATATGCATGAAATCCAATCTTTCACATTGATGACCTGTTAAGACAATCTATTATCCTTCACATTGTTGTTCTATTACTAAACTAAAATCATTTATTAAATGAACCCTTGGATTTACTAAAACTGTTATGCAGTACGTATAATATCTAACCTTCAGAACCAAGGGCTAGGATATTTGAGGTTCGTGATCCAATTCACTTTCATAGAAAGTACTCGTATCCACTTCACCTTCATAGAGTATTATGATCTCATTCTATTATAATCATTTTACAAATCCCAAAACATCAAAATCACATAAACCTAAACTTACATAAATGAATAACTACATGCACCCTTTGAAACATTTATGCGGTTGAGAGAGAGAGATAGACGCGTAATACCTCCGATTAGAGAAATGATAGAGCCTTTGTTTTGAAAAGCTAGATTCAAATTTGGTAATTGGATTTCTCAAAGTTTTCCACTAACCATTCCATAATTTCTTTAAGCCTCCTGATGATCTCCTTTCTTATAAGCTCACACGTATGTTCTGGCATCCCTGCCAACCGACCAAACATACCCAAAAGGATACCCAAATCAGGTTATGGTCATACATGAAAATAACATTATATAAGCACCTACATGACTGAGTCAAATAAACATAAAACCTACCAAAACACTAATGGTTGGCAAGATAACAATCTAAACAAACCTGCAAGTCTATTTATGTCTATTTCGCGTAAATGCAATGTCAATGTCAGACCTTGGAAATCCTTGTAGATAAATTTTTTTCTTAAGAAAACATACTTCAAGTCATCTCCAAAGTCTCAAATGTACTTGTCTTGTCAGTATCATGAAACTAAAGGTGAACAATATGGAATTGGACAAACTGGTTTTTATCTTAGTACTGATTTCTAAAGAGGTTTAGGGGATAATCGTGATTTTCTTAACACGGGTGCGTTTGGATAAGCTACAAAAACTACTAAATGGAGCCTACAATTCAACATAATAATAACTAAACCTGAATAAAAATCTTAAACAATTGGCTCACACAAAATTATATGTTCTTACATGGAAAATAAAAAGAAGTATGGATATGCTTGTCATTTGACTAAAAAATATGATTACATAAGCATGGTTAGACATTGTTGCTATCTTAGTGCCAAAGTCATTGTTTCTTTCATTGCCATAGTCGTTTGTTGTGCAATTGAATATACTAAAAAAGCTCGAGGACTTAGCAAATACAATACTTACCCATTTTAGACTTAAGAAAGAGTTCCCAAAGCGACTATCTAGAACATGATACAAATGCTACTCCCTAACTATAAAGAAACCTCTAAAAAAAATTAAAAGGATAATACACCACCTATACTTGTCATCAATTTTTCTAAGAAGATGAATATTGAGAAGACGAATGATAAAAAACAAAAGGATAATTAGCTTACATTTAGCTAAAAAGAGGAATGCAATGTTGTTGTAAACTATGAACTCCGGCACTTAATCAGCTTTGCTTCTCATCAGTTTGGATCTTCTGCAATCTAGTTTACGCACCTGATATTCCATGACTCAAGATTCCTCTTAAAGTAAGCAGTTGCTATAAATAGTTCATTGACATGAGGCTGAGGGTTCGATGGTGACCACGCTGCAAGAAATCCTTTGAGCCGTTTACATAACTCGTTGTTGTTGTGATGCTCGAGTGATCAATAGAACTGATAAGCATGGTCAGTATAATGAAAAAGAGTTATCATAGTCAATATTCAGTATGATACCTCAATTTAGCTAAACGGGAAATGGTTCAGACAGGTTAAAAGTAGCACTAAGTTTTTGTTAATGATAATTGTATTAACATGGTTTTTTTACCCATTAAATCTTACATTATATAAATGGATGAGTATATGTCTGCGGTCCAACCTGAACAGTTTCAATCATTACTAAAAATACACCGTTATGACTTGTTACTGTGTCCGCCCATTTTTGGCACCTCTATAAGAAACCACACCCAAAGGAAAGAATTTTTTAGGCTACCCATAAAAAAGATGTTCAGGGCAAGAAAAAATGTAAAAACAAAGAAATTAACAATTTAGGGTCAGTACCTTTAGAACTTCGGTTGACAATGTTGCTTGAACTGTTTTCCCGTGCCTTGATGCTCTTATTGGGGGGCTCATGACAAACCTAAAGAAGAAGAAAAATTGGTTATCTAAAGTACATGCTGAAAGACTGATATACTAAAAAGGAAGCACAAAGTTATAATAGTATAGTCATTTGCTTTGCTGCACTGATGAAATCATGATCTCATAGGACGAAATCATCAAGAATTAATCCAGAAACCACAGGCTCTACAATAACTCTTTGCCCTGTAATGCAAAATAAATACAAATATAAGATCATGGGAGTTCTAATAACTTATAAATTACAGATAAACAAAGCATTAAATTTGGTATTTAAGTAAGCTTTGTATATTTTGTATTTTCCTGATTTGCAGAATTTTATGTCTGTCCCCTTTTCCTTTCTATACACAAACCTGATCTTTGAGCCCTTGCTATTTCTTCCATTACATCAGTGCTCATGACATGAACAACATACAATGGTGTATTCACAAAAGCATCCAAATGAATTGCTCGAGCTTTATTCATTCCTTCTAGCTGGTATAAAGTCAATGAAGTGTTTCTTGGTTTTGAAAGCAGAATTCAGTATAATCTGAACAGTAATTCTCCATTAAGAGATCCATTAAATTAAGTCCAATGTCAACCATTTACCACCACCACTAATAAAACATGGCTCGTGTATACTAAGAAAATAATATATTTACCAGACCATACAAAACATGGCTTGTGGATTGTAACAGGGGCTGCTGTATTGACTCCTTATGAACGACATTACTTAAAACTAAAAGCACCTTCATATACTCCAAGTTTGTGTAATAGTCTCCCGGACGCGCTTACTTAAAACTATATTTATTGTTCTCGATCTTGTGATCAATTTCCCTCAATACTTACAACCTCTCATTCAAGTAGAACAATGAAAACTTAGTACCTTCTTATTATTCCCTATCCTCAAACTTCACAAATTCTTCCCTAATATTTCCATAAGTATACATAAAAAATTATTGTTATATGTCACAAGCTTAGATTAGTATAATGTTTAGATACTCGCCAAAATTATTAGAAAATACTTCTTACATTACCTTGTCAGCAAGCAAGTAAAGTACAACGTCTACATTATACAACATAGAAAGCCTCTCCATGTCTGCAATTGGTCTAGAATTCATCTCTTTAGGAGATATATTCTGGTCAAACCCACGTGAACTCGGAAATCCAGCATAATAGGCATTCAGAAACCCCTGATCACCTATAAGAAAACATCGACCGTCATATGTATCAAGTGCTTACCTGCTGAGATCCCAAACCATTAGTCATCAGCCATGACACCAACATATTGTGTCATTATGTGGATTCCATCCAGCTTGAAATACTTCCTCCCTGTTGTAACATAAAAAACCTTTTAATTGGCGCTAGAAACGAAAGACATTTAAAAGGGCTATATCACATTTACTAAGGCATTACATCAAACACTTAAAAGTGCGCTTCATGATAGTGAAACCATTTTATAAAGTCTATTGTTATAAGCATAACATAAACTAAGAAACTGAGCAGAATAAGCCATTTAAACAATCTTATTTTGAAAAGAAAATTGAAATCAAAAGTGTACAGGGTGATATAGTCACCTCATATCAAGGCATGGTTGATTTTATAATTACAAACAAAATTAATCCTTATATCATCATACATCAAAATCTATCAACTAAACTAATTCGATTTCAACCAGGACAAATTAAATAAAAGATTACCTTTAAAGATGATTCTGAAGCATGTGAGAAATTTTCAGTGATAATAAAGTCAGATCTTTGTGTGATGTGAATGGTGACAATCAGTGGTTTATAAGTGCTAATCAACAATCATGGTGCTTATGTTAGTGTTTGGCTTGGAAATATACCATGAAAGAAGGCATTGTGTTTGTCGACCACAATGATGGATCAACACTTCGGATGTCACGAGGACGGAGACCTGAGATCCTTAATTTAGGCAATGCGAATTGAGTTCTATCAATAAACATAACTCACTTATAGCAAAATTAGAAGGATGCACACAGAATAAGGATGAGATTCCATATTAAAGAGAAAAATTAAAACTAAAAATTACCTCAGAATATGTTAATTAAAAATATATTGGTTGGAAGCATCTTCAAATTCATTTATGTGTGTGTCTTTTGAATAATGAAACCTCCTTTTTTATTGAACAGTAAAAATGAGATTTTACAGTACATATTGTTGAGGAAAGCGGAAAGAGTACCTTGCTATGTTGTTCCATGCAAACTAATTGATTGGATTAATCTAAACATTCAAAACATAAAAACATATCATAATTTAAACATAAAAATGAATTTAAAAATATTAATTTTTACCTTCGAAACTAATGTTCTTCTTCAAGACTTTCATAAACCTTCTTCAAAACTCATAACCTAAAAAAACAAAACAGAAAAATCATTACCTTACAGATGTTAATAGATGTTGATTTTGAGGACAATAATGAAGAGCATTATTTTTTCAGGGAACTAAAAAGATGAAACAATGAATGTTAATTAATGAATTTTGATTGATTTGAAGTAAATTGATATTCAAAGTTTCAGTAATATAGGAAGTTTTTAATTTGATTTGATTCGGTTATTAATTTGTTGCGAAAATTGTGGAGGGAGTTATTTGACTTACCAAATCATACTTACAAATTGAGGTATCTTTTATTTGTTTTGATTTGCCAATTTTATCACAAATGTGGGAAATGCCTTAGTGGTTGAGATGTTAGTGTCTTGGGCATATCAACCCGAGTTCAAACCTTGCCATAGGATTTTTAACACGAATTTATTTGCAGGATTTTACTCATGCATACGTGGATAAATAAATGCCTATGTGTCAATCTTGGCTGCCTAGGTGGATTAAAAACGGGTGATATGGAATTTCAAAATGATGACGTGGCATTAATTATTGGTGAGGTGGCTTTCTTTGATGATTATGTGCCATTAATCTTGCCAAGTCAACATTCTGATATCCACTTATATATAATGTAAGATATATATCAAGTGCTTACCTGCTAAGATCCCAAACCATTAGTCATCAGCCATGACACCAGTGTTTGATTTATAGTGTAATCATGGTTATAAAAATGTTAGTATGTTCCTAGACGTGTTTTTGATGTAAATTGGTGGAAGGGATTAGGATTAGTATGGAGTTGTTGGATTTGTTGGCGAAAAGTTTTGAAAAACTAGGATTTAGCGTTTAGCGAATGAGCTGTCCTTTAGGCATTTTTCTGGACAGTAAAATGTCTGGTTTTGCAATATTTAGTGTTTTTCCTAGAAAGTAGACATTATAAGTTTCGTGTGGCCGCTTAAATCATTATAATCGGACTTATAACGAAGAAGTTATGCTCATTTGAAAATCGTATAAAAATTAGTGTATCCTTGCACATTTTATTTCTGATGTTGCGGGTTCGTGCACGTTTTTGACCCGTTTAATGTCCAAACTGATCAAAACGCTTAAGAGACTTTTTGTAGTCCTCGGACTAACGTTTCTAGATTGTATTTGCACGCGTCGTGAATCCTTGTAACGAAGAAGTTACGGCCTTCAAAGTTGGACAAAAACTGACTTTTTATAAAAGTTTCAGCATGTATTTTTCTTTAAAATAATGGCTGATCGAGTAACTTTGGGTGCGTTTTTGGGTGTTTTAGAGTCCGAATGAGGTATAAAGTCCTTAAAAAATGTTGTAGTATTATCTAAACACTTTGCATACGAGTCGGAAGTTTCTAAAAATATTAAGAAACAAACGAGTTACGACTTGTTAAAGTTGGGTACTTGGAGGATTTTTATAAAATATTAAATCATGAAAATAAATAGCGAGCTTTGACGTAAATCGTATTTTGACTTATAAAACTAAAACGCAAACATGTAATGGTGATACAAGGTTATAAAAATACATTTGCATCATTTCACTTCATTTGCATAATTCTAAATCGACCCGTTATTAATTAGGTCACGTTTCGAAACCGTTGTGCTATTTCCCTTGATTGATTATTTTCTAAATCATTACTCTTGCTTAAGGTGAGTTTATAGCCCCGCTTTAACTGTTTTATAACTGTTTTACGAATCTCAGGGTGAGATACATTCCTTGTTTTACTTTTGGACGCAAGTAGCTTTTAAATGATTACGGATTAGCCTAAGTACCGTTAACCCACTATGCCCGCTATCATGAACCGTTAATTACTTGTATAAGCGTGAATGTTATAAATAGATCTATTAGGATTGACATCCCCATCCGGGTTTGGTGATTCTTACTTGTATCGGAGGTTCTGATCAAATGGACGTATCCCATGTCGGAATTCTAGGTGGTCTCGGGTTGGACACCTACATGGGCAACTTTACACTATCGTAGCTTCGGTGTCATGAGCTTAGTGTAATCGTAACTACTTTTCTGGATATTGTATACCATGCAATAATTACTTTAAATCTTGCGGTCCACACTTATCATTTACTTAAACCTATGAACTCACCAACTTTATGTTGACATTTTTAAGCATGTATTTCTCAGGTGCTTAACCCGTATGGACATTTCGAAGTGCATTGGTACTTTTCATAGATTTTCACTTGAACTCAAACTATTCTCGTAGTTGTAATCAAATTATGATTTTCTTTTGAGGCAAAACTTATGGGACAACTTTGTTAAAACTTATTAAATGTTTAATGTATCAACGAGAATACTTTTTAAACGACTCATGTAGAGGTCGTTCTCTTATATCTTGTGCTTGTGTATTATGAAGTAACTCCCTTGATTACCTTTCCCCTGCCATATTTTAGGGGTGTTACAACTGTAGTGTAACTATAAAAGTGATGCATTTGTATATAATACTTGTAAATGCAAAATGTAGAATGAGGTTCGAAAGAGAATGATTAACCTTTTAAATACTCAATAATTCTAAAAAATATTTTAAGCATTCTCAATGTTTTGTTAAGAGGTTTGATCATAATGCAACATAATAAACATATTTGAACATGTGTTGAAACATACGAGGACTCGAGACGTCGAGAGGTGTTGATGAATGTATGTTGAAACAAACTATGATAACGAGTAACTTGCACATGTTACGTTATGTATTACAACTTATATGTTTATCATCAACAAAACATATGAGATTGTATAGATTAAATGTTTTAATATTTGCACTAACACTGTTACGACACTACAAGATATGCAACTTAACAATGCAACCCGTCTTCAAGCAATACGTCAAAAGTACAGGCAAGCGAAGGTAAAAGTTATACAATAAACACCGTTCTAGAAATGGTCAAATGCGCGGATAGGGTGGGAAGGCAATGTCAGTATTTTCTTACGCCTTAGAATTGTGTCGCTCAGGTTTTGGTGATAATTTATTTATACTCTGGGTGATTTTCCATGCAAGTAAAACACCTTACATAAGCCATCACACTAGACCTGATGCATTTACCATTGTTTACAACCTTTGAAATAACTTCACTAGCCAAAACAGTAGATGTCAAGCTTTTGAGAGACGATCCTCAGGCATTGTAGAAGTCGACAGTTACATAATATAGGATGCTAATCCAAAAAAATTAATAATTTTGTTTTCCTAATATCTTCAGCAGCTAACTGATATTATTACTATATGCAGGAACAACACGAGAATATTTTAAGAAACATGGAAAAGAAAAAGTCTGGACTTACACCGAAAGAATATAAGTCGATGACTGGCATGTTTCAGGTGTGTAAAATACTTTAAACTTATCAATTAGTAAACAAGTTATAAGAAGGTTTTAAGTTAATCACTTACTGATACCCATTATACGATCTTGCAGCCTATAAACGAATCAGGTCGTTTGGCTTACAAAGGTTTCAGGTGTGATCAGAAAAGCTCTAGAATATATCAAGTTTAAAGGTAAACATTCATTTTTACTACAACCTAATCAAATGTTGTTAATTACAGGTGTTTTAGTTTATTTACTTATGAATGGTGTGACAACCCACATTTTTCAGGTTTTCTTTTATTTAAAAACTTGAACGTTTTACTTTGAACATGTGAAAACTTGATTTAAAACATAACCCGTGAGATTATCCTACGTACTATGAAAAACAACTTTGAACGTATCCCGACTTTAGTCTAAGTTTAGTCTACATGAATTTAGTATATTATTATACTCATGAGCATGTTTTACAAGTTATTTGCATTCGGTTTTACAATTTTTACGTAAGTCGTTTACCCAATACCCCCACCATCTTTGAGGTAACTGATGAGGTATAGTCTCCCCCGGAACATCCGAAGGATAAATCTGGCTTAGATGCTTCTGCCAAACTAACACGGGCTGAACTAAACAAACGCTCAGGAGATGCTGACTTGTCGAAGGACAAGTCAGGTCCGGAGTCACCACCGGAATTCCGAAGAAGCTGGTATGTCGAAGGACATATCAGGTCCGGAGTTATTAGCTCCGTCCTAGCACAGCGGCACCTAAGGAACAGTCCGACAAAAGGTACAGTCCTCGCGAAGGACTATAGTCCTTGGTATGATACAAGGCTGATAGTTTGTACCAAGAGAGAGCCCCACAGTTATGTCTTGTAGTGGATCCCAAACAGTATAAAGGGAGGGATTATTTCCCCAATACGATACACACAACACCTACTCCGGACCATACTTTATATTCTCCGCATTTATCTCATACCACCATACTTACTTTTACGCTGGAGTTGGTCTCGGATTCACATCCCGGGGCGAGCTAATGGTGCTCTTTCTTATTTTTAGCTAGGAGACGAAGGACCAAGCTCTGGAGGAACCAAGCTGAACTCGACATTTATCACCGCTAAGGTCACTTTTACCAAGCGCAAGCAACCTACATAAATTTACCTCAACATTTGGCGCAATCTATGGGACCCGGAATCCTAATCTACCCAAAAGAAGAAAAACCAAAGAAGGCATGGTTGACTCGCAACCTATGGAGGAGAAATTTTAGGGAGCGACGACAAGGGACGAAGGAACAGAAACCCATGGGGGGCCTACCGAACCAGTCTTACAAACACAAAAAACCCCCCTTCTCCTTCTCCGTCGTGATCAAAGAGCATGACCAGCAAGCCAAGATAAAAGTCACACCAAGAAAACTTGCCTATGCCGATTCCGACAAGGAAGCTCCGGTCAGGTCACTGGCCAAAGGATTTTCCGATCGATTCTCTCTTAAATCCTCCGGCACATCCGACACCCACAGACAAACTCGCTCTACCAGTAAAAGTCAGAAGACCCCCTCCATGAACAAAGAACCGACACATTTAAGAAGGTCAAGAAGGCTGGAGGACCAGAGCATAACTAAGGAGAAAGCAAGAAAGAAAAGGTCCAAATCCAGAGGAAAAAGGTCCAGACACCAAGAGATAAGCTCAGAATCCAAATGCGAGAAAGGTTCGGAAGACACTTATGAAGTCCTGAATTCACCCTACGAAAGGCCCAAACCCACTCCTTTTACCCACATAATCACTCGTTTCAGATATCATAGGAGGGCAAAACTCCCTCGGAACATCAGAGTATACGAAGGAAACAAGGATCCAGAGGATCATTTAGGTATCTTCTCGGTGGCGGTCAAGCAAGAGGAATGACCGATGCCTGTTTGGTGCAAAATGTTTCGCCAAACCCTAGGGGGAGCGGCACGAAACTGGTTTGACGGCCTGGACCCTAAAAGTGTGGACAGTTTTGAGGAATTAAGCCAGAAATTCTTGGAAGAATTTTCACAACAAAACAGATATGCTAAAGACCCGACAGAAATTCACGGCATCAAGAGGAGGCAGAATGAAGGCTTGCAAGCTTTCATGGACCGGTTCAAGTCTGAAAGTTCACACATAAAGGAGGTTCCTCCAGTCTTACGTATCTCAACTTTTATGCATGGTCATGGTCATCCGGAACTCGCTAAGAAGCTCAATGACAAGATACCCAAGATAGTGGACGAAATGTTCGAAAGAGTCAGGGCGTTCATTAGGGGAGAAATGGTCGTTGGGTCAGCAGAAATGGTTCGTCCTTCTCAAAGGGACAAAGGGTACGTTTGCCCGGTATGGTCTGGAGTACCCGAAAAAGCCAAAAATATGGGCGGCCCAAGAGAAACACAAAGGAATATGGGGGTATACACTCCTTATCCCAGAAAAGATACTTTCACCCCGCTTATCAAGACTCCGAAAAAGATCCTCGCCATGGAAAGTGTGAGCTTCCCAGAACAACCGCCTTTGATCAGAACACCGGAAAAGCAAAACTTGAATAAATTATGTGACTACCACGGGGACAGAGATCACAACACTAACGACTGTTATTAGTTAAAGAAGCAAATAGAGGAAGTCGTGGCCTCGAGGAAATTGGCTCATCTAGTAAAGGACATCCGTTGGAATAACCAACGGAATGGGAACCAGGGAGGAACGGTATGAAGGTCATAAACATGATAAGGGAAGAAGGAAACCGCAAGAGACCTTTCGAAGAAGAAAGGTCCGGTCTAATGAGCGAACTCACCTTCCCGGCAATCCCCCGGAGTCAATTGACGGACGAACCCATCATATTAGAAGGAATTATAGAAGGAAATCAAGTCCGAAGGATCCTTGTTGACGGTGGAAGTTCATCATAAATCATGTATGAACACTGCTTCAGAGACCTTGATGTCAACATCCGGTCAAGGCTCAGAAGGTGCAAGGCTCTGATGATAGGTTTTTCGGGAGAAACATATCACCCTCTAGGGTTAATAAGTCTTCGAGTAACTATGGGAAATGAAGGAAGAAGTAAGACGGTGCTAATGGAACTTGCAATAATAAAATGTTATTCGCCGTACAACATCATAATAGGAAGGACCAGGATGAGAAGCCTCAGAGCAGTAGGTTCCACCATCCAATCTATGATCAACTTCCTCACTGACCAAGGAGTTGTAACAATGGAAACTAGTAGAGAGACTCTGCGAGAATGCAAGCACCTAGAAAGGGTACAAGGATCGTGGAAGGAGGTGCAGTGGCGTCAACGTGAAGAGTAAATTGTAACACCCTCAAATTCACAACGCAGCAAATACCACTTGGGGTGCTACTTCATAGCATAAAGTACAAGTTACAGAAAACGACTCTAAGTGAGACGTTTTGAAAAGTCAACCATTCGATAATTTTATAAAATGTCAGAGTTACAACAGGTCCCATTTGTAATACGATAGAAAACATCTTTAAAACATTTGTCGAATGGTACTCAAATCATAAAGCCTTCAAAAATATATCCGCGCGACTAGAATGCTCCTGATGCTCCGCTAGCAAAATAATAACTTGAGAAAATACATACAAAAACGTCAACAATAATGTTAGTGAATTCATAGGTTTAAGTAAAAGCAATATTGAAATAATTCAAGAAATATTTCAGTAAGAAAAGAAGCGTTACAATATTTAAAAGTATTAATTCCGAAATCCAAGTAGTGATTCAATAAATCAAGAAATGTTCAGTAATGGACCACAAGACTTAAGTAGTGCAGACAAGAGAAACAAATTCACCAAGTCTAAATGAAATATATATTATTGCGCTAATCTCATGACACCGAACCTTAACATGCATTACGATCCAAACCAAAAATAGAGGTTTGTGCCTCATAAAAGATACAGATGATGCCAAACATCCTACGAATTTTCTTCAAATGTTAAATGCGTCAATGGTTATCTAGAAACCACAGCCCAGATGGAGATGGTCAATCCCAATAGATCTATCCACAACACTCGCGTTTACTACACTAGTAACTAACGGTTCATTATAAAAAGGGGACTTAATGGCAAAGGGTACTTAGGCAATAATATGATCTGAAATTGCATACAATTAAAAAACACTTGTGTCCTATTTAAAACAAATAATGTGTTCAAAACTCACGGTTTCATATATAGGTATTCAATGACCTCAAATCATGTAGTAAGCAAATCAAGTTTTAGTAAATTCCATGTAGTA
Source organism: Tanacetum coccineum (assembly GCA_026074375.1). Lineage (NCBI taxonomy): Eukaryota > Viridiplantae > Streptophyta > Magnoliopsida > Asterales > Asteraceae > Tanacetum > Tanacetum coccineum. The sequence continues at coordinate 49,798 of BQNB010027748.1, forward strand.
AGCAAATCAAGCTTTAGTAAATTCATGAGAAAACAGCCATGTAACGCACATGTTTTTAGAAATCATGTAGTAAGCAAGTAAAAGTTTTAGTAAAAATAGTCATGTAAGGCTTATGTAGTAGAAATCAATGAGTTTACTTGATAAAACGAGCATGTATTCTCACCCCGAAAATAGTTTATGAAAACCATTAAAAGAGAAAAGGCGGGGCTATGAACTCACCGAGAAGCAATGAAGTATCGAACGAGAAATCAACAAGGAAAGAATGGGGACATCGTCTCACCCGCGACCTATAATAATGGTGCGCGTATTAGAAGAACATAACTTATAAGAAAATGCATAAGTCGCATAAACGCGAGAAAGAAAGGAAAATAATATGTTTCGACACATATAAAATCTTATATCGTAGAATCCATGAGTGCGCCAAACTTACTTATTTATACCCACTAAAATGATCCGCTTTATGTTTAACTCCATTTTAACCCATTCCGACTAATATGTAATTTTAATGAAAATTGCCCAATTTGACCCATTATGAAGATTAAGACATCTAGATGCGAACGAAAGTGACAGACTCTCTTATTAGTTGCAAATTCAGTTCTAGTTAATATATTTTACGCCTAATCATTCTTCATAACGCTAATTGGCCATTAAAAGAACTTCGCCAAGTTTGACTTTTTATTATATATATTTCCTTAAATCTGACCCGTCCAAAACGACCCGCTAAATCACATTTTCACGACTCGGACTCTAATGCAATTTGATGCAAAACGAAGTTTCGGACAACTTTTTAGTTTTAGCCGAGACCCAAAACCCAACGAAAATGACTAAAATGCCCCTGCAAGTTTCTACAGAAAATTAACTTCTTTTTAACAAAAATGCAGAATTTCTTTTAAGTTTTTTACCCCTATTTTTTTCTTCTTTTTTTTTGAACGGCGATCGTTTTTGACCTGTTAACATACGTTTTTAGCCTTAGTTATCTTTACGGGAAAGTAAAACGGCATTTTAAACAACTTTTTAGTTTTACCCGAGACCCAAAACTTGACAGAAAGGGACGAAAATGCCCCTATATCAGATCTGATGCAACTAAAAAGAAAAGAAAACGCAGATTTTATTCTAAGCTTTTCGACCCGACATTACGCATTTTTAAGACTAACAAGCCTCGCGAAAAAGTAAAACGACATTTTAAACAACTTTCATGTTTTGGTCGAAGGCCGAAACGGACCAGAAAATGACGAAAATGCCCTTTTTCAAACCTGACAACAACTAATATTTTCAATAGTGTAGAAATTTAGCGAAACATTTTCTAAACTTCTTTTGACCATAAAAACTTCATTTTTGAGAGTTACAGGACGATCCTCCTACCGAAACGTTCATAATAACAAGCTCTATCATATTTTTAAGCTAAAATTCAATTTTGGAAATTTCGACTCACCCAAACACAACCTCTAATTTTCTACCCTATACGGGTAGCTTTAAACCCCTTCAAAACTCCAATTTCTCATACCACAAGCATCGCCAACATACTTAAACTATCCTAACACTATTATTAATCATCACAAACCATTAACAACCTCAAAATCATAACATGCAACAAAACTCATGGATTCTCGAATATAAAATTAACACATGCAAGTAATATATAACCAAATCAATGCAAAAACTAAATAGATTACTTACAAAATACAACAAGATAGCTAGATGATCAAAACAATCAACCCTTATAGGTTTTGATTGTTGGCTAATCCACTCACAATCCCCAAAACAATATCCAAAACTCGTTTTTGTTGCACCACAACGTATTTACCCACTTATTATTACACCCTTGCAACTCCAATTACCCTCAATTAGATCAAAACCTTTGAAATCGAAAATCAATAAAAATTAAGAATTTCACAATCAAACATGCATGGTTGATTTAATGTGATATGGGACGATGAGGATTAGTATAGGAGTGATTTGGGATTAATAGAAATTGATTTGGTAAAGTTTGATGATGATTTTTGGTGGTTTTGTGGTTGTGTGCATCGAACAAAAAGGGAGAGGAAGAGAGTGTCGTTGTTTTTTTTATCTGTTGTATGTGTGAATGAAGGCGGTCAACACATATATAGGTGGTCAAACATGACTAGTTAAGTTCCTAAGGGGGGGGTTTGTTTTATAATATAGTAGGAGTAATAAGGGAGTGTTTGTTTTCTAGTTTAGTAGGAGTTAATTAGAAGAAAAATGAGTGTTTGTTTTTTTATGTTATGTTTATAAATTATAATTTTATTTTTATTTTTCTAAGACATTTATACCACAATATTTGTTTTTAAAACACGTAGTTAAAATATTAAAAATTATAAAAACACTATTTTGACGCGGTTTCGGTCAAACGCGGATAAAAGTCAAAAAGTATTAAAATGAAAAAAAAATAAGCTCTCGAAGCTAAAATATGGAATTATTGATTTCTCAAACGTTAAAATGGATAAATATTCAAGGCACGATTCGTAACTAGCTAAAACGACGATTTTCGTTAAAACGGCTAAAAATAAAAATAATAAATTCCATAAAAATTAGAAATAGAATTAAGGCTCGGTTAAAATATTAACCGTAAAATACGAGATGCTACAGTCTTCCCACCTTAAGGGAGCGTCGTCCCGGTGCTCTATTCGACTTATCTCCATAGGGTTTGCGACGGTTGATACACAGTCGGAAAAATCCATATCACATATTACAAGTCAAAAGAAGTTCAAGATAGTCATTTGTACAAAAGCAATAATGATAGCGATTTGAAGAGAAAAGACAATGAATGATTCGCACGGATGTATTACTTGTTAAAAAAGACGCACGCCGTGTCGGATACACATTTAGAAATAATCGAATTAACAAATAACGAACCGAAAGATGTCTAAAGACTCATTCGTATGAAGATAATAACGATAATGATTAGATGAACGAAGAAAATCAATTATTCATACAAACGGATTACAAATCGAAAGAAAGTTATTTGTACAAATGGCATACACTTAAGCCCACTCAATTATAAATCGTTATTTACATCCAAAGGCGTCCCAATCCATGTAAATAAGAATTAGAAATTTATGGTTCAGTGATTTATAATTTTCTTATTCAAATGAAGAGGCATCCCAATTCATTTCAATAAGATAATTATAAATTAGCCTACTTAAGCATTGTCACAACAAAACACGAGATCAAATCAATGTTACGTTGAGAAGAAGGAGTCTCCTTGGCGGCATGGTTCTTCAAAATCATAAGAAGTAACGAGAAGAATAATGAGACGTTAGTCAATCGCGTTCTAAAGGCAAGTGCCAAAAGGCGGCACGATCCGAGGTGACAAGTTAAAGTCGCATTCCCATCAACTGGAAGACTTCAAAACGATGGATTACGAAATCACATATGCGATTCAAAAGCATAAGAAGAGTGTTCAACTCGGAGTTTAATGTTAAAATAACCGGTGGAATTGACAAACTACGTCGAATTTCAATATCGTCAAAAGAGAATTAGGTAAACCATGAAAAAGTTCGAAGTTAATCGTAAGAGATCGAAAAGAAAGTAGCCCATATATATAGGTATCCTTATATATACCAGTAGCAATGCTCAAGGGAGTAAATGAGAAATCAGGAAGTACGCGATAATCGGAGTGGTCAATATTTATATAACTGACCGATTAAGGTAAATAGTAAGACGTCATAAGATAGACATAAGAGAGTGAAATCATGGACAAGTGTTAAATACTCATTATCCATGTAATAGTAGTAGAGATGCAAAAGAGAGACTATAAGGGATCAGGGAGCATGCGCGCGCGGATATCGGACAATGGTGAAAGACTCTTGAAATTTTTTGAAAAACAGTTATAGTCCAGGTTTTGAAAAACGACCTAGTTCGCTATAACCAGTGCTCTGATACCACTCTGTAACACCCCCAAATTCACAACGCAACGATTACCACTTGGGGTGCTACTTCATAGCATAAAGTACAAGTTACAGAAAAAGACTCTAAGTGAGACGTTTTGAAAAGTCAACCATTCGATAATTTTTATAAAATATCAGAGTTACAACAGGTCCCATTTGTAATACGATAGAAAACATCTTTAAAACATTTGTCGAATGGTACTCACATCATAAAGCCTTCAAAAATATCTCCGCGCGACTCGAATGCTCCCGATGCTCCGCTAGCAAAATAATAACCTGAGAAAATACATGCAAAAACGTCAACAATAATGTTGGTGAATTCATAGGTTTAAGTAAAAGCAGTATTGAAATAATTCAAAAAATATTTCAGTAAGAAAAGAAGCGTTACAACATTTAAAAGGATTAATTGCGAAATCCAAGTAGTGATTCAATAAATCAAGAAATGTTCAGTAATGGACCACAAGACTTAAGTAGTGCAGACAAGAGAAACAAATTCACCAAGTCTAAATGAAATATATATTATTGCGCTAAGCTCATGACACCTAACCTTAACATGCATTACGATCCAAACCAAAAATGGAGGTTTGTGCCTCATAAAAGATACAGATGCTGCCAAACATCCTACGAATTTTCTTCAAATGTTAAATGTGTCAATGGTTATCTAGAAACCACAGCCCAGACGGAGATGGTCAATCCCGATAGATCTATCCACAACACTCGCGTTTACTACACTAGTAACTAACGGTTCATGATAAAAAGGGGACTTAATGGCAAAGGGTACTTAGGCAATACTATGATCTGGAATAACATACAATTGAAAAACACTTGTGTCCTATTTAAAACAAATAATGTGTTCAAAACTCACGGTTTCATATATAGGTATTCAATGACCTCAAATCATGTAGTAAGAAGCAAATCAAGCTTTAGTAAATTCCATGTAGTAAGCAAATCAAGCTTTAGTAAATTCATGAGAAAACAACCATGTAATGCACATGTTTTTAGAAATCATGTAGTAAGCAAGTAAAAGTTTTAGTAAAAATAGTCATGTAACGCTTATGTAGTAGAAATCAATGAGTTTACTTGATAAAACGAGCATGTATTCTCACCCCGAAAACAGTTTATGAAAACCATTAAAAGAGAAAAGGCGGGGCTATGAAATCACCGAGAAGCAATGAAGTATCGAACGAGAAATCAACAAGGAAAGAATGGTGACAACGTTTCACCCGCGACCTATAATAATGGTGCGCGTATTAGAAGAACATAACTTATAAGAAAATGCATAAGTCGCATAAGCGCGAGAAAGAAAGGAAAATAATATGTTTCAACACATATAAAATCTTATATCGTAGAATCCATGAGTGCGCCAAACTTACTTAATTATACCCACTAAAATGATCCACTTTATGTTTAACTCAATTTTAACCCATTCCGACTAATATGTAATTTTAATGAAAATTGCCCAATTTGACCCATTATGAAGATTAAGACATCTAGATGCGAACGAAAGTGACAGACTCTCTTATTAGTTGCAAATTCAGTTCTAGTTAATATATTTTACGCCTAATCATTTTTCATAACGCTAATTGGCCATTAATAGAACTTCGCCAAGTTTGACTTTTTATTATATATATTTCTTTAAATCTGACCCGTCCAAAACAACTCGTTAAATCACATTTTCACGACTCGGACTCTAAAGCAATTTGATGTAAAACGACGTTTCAGACAACTTTTTAGTTTTAGCCGAGACCCGAAACCCAACAGAAAATGACCAAAATGCCCCTGAAAGTTTCTGCAGAAAATTAACTTCTTTTTAACAAAAACGCAGAATTTCTTTTAAGTTTTTGACCCGTTAACATACGTTTTTAGCCTTAGTTATCCTCACGGGAAAGTAAAATGGCATTTTAAACAAATTTTTAGTTTTACCCGAGACCCAAAACTCGATAGAAAGGGACGAAAATGCCCCTATATCAGATCTGATGCAACTAAAAAGAAAAGAAAACGCAGATTTTATTCTAAGCTTATCGACCCGTCATTACGCATTTTTAAGACTAACAAGCCTCGCGAAAAAGTAAAACGACATTTTAAACAACTTTCATGTTTTGGCCGAAGTCCGAAATTGACCAGAAAATGACGAAAATGCCCTTTTTCGAACCTGACAGCAACTAATATTTTCAATAGTGTAGAAATTTAGCGAAACATTTTCTAAACTTCTTTTGATCATAAAAACTTCGTTTTTGAGAGTTACGGGACGATCTACCTACCGAAACATTCATAATAACAAGCTCTATCATATTTTTATGCTAAAATTCATTTTTGGAAATTTCGACTCGCCCAAACACGATCTCTAATTTTCTACCCTATACGGGTAGCTTTAAACCCCTTCAAAACTCTAATTTCTCATACCACAAACATCGCCAACATACTTAAACTATCCTAACACCATTATTAATCATCACAAACCATTAACAACCTCAAAATCATAACATGCAACAAAACTCATGGATTCTCGAATATAAAATTAACACATGATAGCTAGATGATCAAAACAATCAACCCTTGTGGGTTTTGATTGTTGGTCGATCCACTCACAATCCCCAAAACAATATCCAAAACTCATTTTTGTTGCACCACAACTTATTTACCCACTTATTATTACACCCTTGCAACTCCAATTACTCTCAATTAGATGAAAACCTTTGAAATCGAAAATCAATAAAAATCAAGAATTTCACAATTAATCATGCATGGTTGATTTAATGTGATATGGGATGACGAGGATTAGTATAGGAGTGATTTGGGATTAATAGAAATTGATTTGGTAAAGTTTGATGATGATTTTTGGTGGTTTTATAGTTGTGTGCATCGAACAGAAAAGGAGATGAAGAAAGTGTCGTGGTTTTTTTTATCTGTTGTATGTGTGAATGAAGGGGGTCAACACATATATAGGTGGTCAAACATGACTAGTTAAGTTCCTAAGGGGGTGTTTGTTTTAGAATATAGTAGGAGTAAAGGTAATAAGGGAGTGTTTGTTTTCTAGTTTAGTAGGAGTTAATTAGAAGAAAAAGGGGTGTTTGGTTTTTATGTTTTGTTTATTTTGTATTTATATTTTTATTTTTTTAAAACATTTATACCACAATATTTGATTTAAAACACTTAGTTAAAGTATTAAAAAAAATGTTAATGTACTATTTTTGACACAGGTTCGGCAAAACGCGAGAAAAATCATAAAATACTAAAATAACAATAAATTGACTTCCGGAGTGAAAACATGAAAATTTAAATTTCTTAAAACGCTTTACGGATAATTATTCAAGGCACAACTCGTAAATAACTAAAAACGATGATTTTTGATAAATTGGCTAAAAACAAAAATAATAAATTCTATAAAAATTAGAATATAGAATTAGGGCTCGGTTTAGAATATTGACCATAAAATACGAGATGCTACAGCCTTCCCACCTTAAGAGAGCGCCGTCCTGGTGCTCTAATCGACTTATCTCCATAGGGTTTGCGACGGTTGATACACATTCGAAAAATCCATATAATAAATTACGAGTCGAAAGAAGTTCAAATAGTCATTTGTATAAAAGTAATAATGATAGCGATTAGAGGAGTAAAAACAATGAATGATTT
>BQNB010027749.1:7599-57337 GCA_026074375.1 Tanacetum coccineum
AGTATTGAGAATGATAACTATGACTCGGAAGGGGATATTCTTTTTCTTGAAGAATTGCTTAGCAATGATTCCCTTTCCCTTCATAAAAATGAGTCATTTCATTTTGATCGTTATTATGATCCATCATCTCCTCGTCCTCCTACGAAGCCACCGGATGATGATGCACATCACTTTGATATTGAGCCCGATGCGAGAATTTTGACTACTAAAGTGGTGGATGATATTTCTGAACATTATGTTCTTATGCCTAGTATTTTACCCACCCATCCTAACCGTTGTCCAGTGATTGACACTTTGCTTCCATTTTCATCCGAAAATGAGAATAAAGTTTTCAATTATGGTATTCTTGCTTCTAATAAGGAGAAATCTCCTCATCTCTTATCTCGTCGGGGCTTTAAAGCTTTCCAGATCATTTCTAATTTTTCTGAAAGCCCGATGATGATTTATGGACGGGACAGTCCTATCTTGGATGTTCCATTTCTCTATTTCTATCCTCCTTGACCAGCTCAAGTATGGGGGATCGAGTCAAGCTTAGTGACTCATTAATAAACAAGCGCTTCGTGGGTGGCAACCCATGCTTATCCTAATATAATTATAGTAGTAGTAATAAATAAGTGTAACATGAGGAGGTTCACCTCTTCCTTTCTCGTGTTTCGTGGTTTTTGTTGTATGTCCAGGATTGTCCCGGATTATGAAGACTCTCGTGTGGTTTTGTCCTTTGGTCACTCGAGCTTCAATCGTTAGCATGATTATGGGAATCCAATATCCTAAATCTTATCGACTAACGTTTATCTTTGAGCATACTTAATAAACGACTTTAGATTTACGTAGAGACCTTTCCTAAAACATTGAGGACAATGTCTAGTTCTAGTATGGGGGGTCTATCGATTTGATTATGCATGCAGTCGTTGTTTTCACGCAATCCTGTTTTTACCACCAAAATACCAAAAATAAAAAAAATTAAAATTTTTTCAAAAATAAAATAAGTGTTTTGTCACAATGTTTGACTTTCCTGCTGGGTAGAATAAGAATAAATTTTGACTCGATCGAGCGTGTTGAGCTCTTAGCTTTGTCCCTTAACCTTTATAAACTTGTCTAAGCTAGTTTATTTGACTAAGCATTCGCGGATCTTTTTATTAAAGATTTTAAATTTGCGAAGAACGAGAAATGATAGAGTTAATTATGAGTAAGATGCTAAACAAGGATTATTTGGAAATCTTAAGAGCTCATAAGTGTAATTTGTGGCTTTTTCTCCCATAAGCTCCTAACCTGACTAATAATAAGTGCTATTTTCGAAAATTAAACTTAAATCAACAATTTTTGAATTTGAAGCTTTGTTAATGTAGTCGATAACATTAATTTATTTAGTCTTAGTTCAGCTATATACTTAAATTTTCTAAAAAGAATTTTTCTCTATATATCGTGGTAATATAAAGTGTTAAAAGAAATGAGGTAATAATAATTAAAATGTAGGCTGATAAAAGTTTACTGCCTCTTGCCGGCTCACAACCGATGTGGCAGTCTTCAAAAGAAGGCCCATAGTAAGAATAATAATCCGAGACTGATAAAAGTTTGTTGCATCTTGCCGGCTCACAACCGATGTTGCAGCCTTAAAAAAGGTCGAGGATTTCCGAAGCCGAAATAAGACAACTGGATCATGGTCGGCTCGCATACCGATGTGACAGTTCGTTTAAAGGGTGGAGGTTATAAGTATAATTATATTAATGTTAAGTGTAATATATGTGATTTAATAAATATAGGGAAAATCTCTTTTTCTTAAATTTAAATATGCTTTTGAACTAAGACTATTTCGTTTTAAGTTGTGGTTTTTCTAAATGAATTGTTTATTTAACGGGAAGCCTAAGAGTTTTTGAAACCGAAGGTCCGTGAGTTCCGATACTATTCTCTGTGGGGTGTCAAAAGCCTGGTCACCTAAGCCGGTCTCGGCTGGGATGTGCCGAGAAGAAAGTCGCTACATGGAATGATCTCGCCTTCAAAATCATAATTCTTGGGTGAAACGTTACATTTAGAGGGATTACAACTTTCTTAAAATATCGATTGGATGGCCGGAAATCGAAATGAGCACATACACATTTATAGATATTTATCCATCGGGAGTGAAAAGTTAGTCTAGGCTTACAAAAATTACAATTATGAGTAGTGTTAGCATCTTAACTTGTATTTAACAATGATTTCATTTTTAAGATTGGTTTGGGGCAAGTGAAAAATCAAGGACGATGAATTTATCCTTTTGGACACTATTTATAAGTGTTTCTTGTTTCGTTATCCTAAAAGTTATTATTAAATAATGAAAGTCGAGCATATAGTCACTTGTGAAAAATAAAAAAATATATATATAAAAAGAAAGGGTAAAACGGGGCATTTCAAAACTATTGATTTATTAATCCCCTTAGATGAGCACTTAGCTACTTTTCGAGGTGATTAGTTTAGGGGGATTGGATTTTTTGGTTTTAAGCGTATATTTATATCATTGCGTGAGGACACGACACTAGCGTAGTATGGGGATTTTATTATGTGCTTAAACACATATCATTTATTTCTTATTATTAAGCTAAAAAGACCAATAATGAATAATAAATACATAAAAATGCATTGTATATGTGTGTTTTTGTTAATTGTGTCTTGCAGGTAACAAATATATCACAAAAAGACAAAAATTAAGCAAAACGGACAAATTCGAGCACGGGAATAGAAAGAGCATGGGAAAACAAAGCCGAAGGCGTATTTATTTTTTAATGGGCCAACCCGTTCCCGTTTCATGGGCCGGGTCAGCCCATTAATAATTAAATGATAAAACATTAGCATTAATCATAAGCCTAGTCCAATTCATAAATCCTTAAATCCATCTAAACCCAGTCCAAGCCCAAAGTGATAGTCAAGGCCCAATCCCACACAAAGCCTTATCCAGTCAAAAAGAGATAAACCCGTGCAACAAATAACGTACGGGTAAATCCTCTATACACACCCCCTCCTTCTAGAAGGCTTACTTGACACGTCTAACACATCTTAAGCCACGTTGGCGATCCTGAGCACAATGATTGGCGGATTGGGCGTATATTAAATCAAGGGCTGTGATTGATTGATTTAAGGCGGTTTTGATTCAAGGGTTAAGATCAAAAGGAATGAAGACGCTCCTTGGCCTAGAAGCTTCCTCTTCCTGCTATAAATAGAGAGCAAATCACTCACACAAGGAAATATCTAGAGTAGGAGTAGTGTAGTGTAGGAGTAGTGTAGCTTAATTTTCAGCTTATTTGTCTTTTAAATTTTGTAATTTCCTTTTTAAAGCATTGTAAACCTTTCTTATTAATAAAATTCAAGTTTCCTTTAAATTTCGTGTTTAACTTTTATACAAATTTTGTTTAAATGTGTTGAGATAAGCTTGAATAAGCTCTTATTACCCTAATTAGCTTTTTCCTTACTCAGTTAAGCTTTTACAAAGCTTAACTGAGCTATACCTCTCAAATCACTTTAATATCCTCAAAAAGTCATAAAAAGCTCATATTAAGGATGATAAGCCAGACTTGGATGGGCTTATGGGTTTTACCAGCGCTGGAGTTTGTAGATAAGCTCTAAAGAGCAATTTAGATCCCTGTTTAGCTGGGATCAAAGGTACATTTACTTTTTCTCTTTTAAGCTTAAATTCTCATTTAGCTTATTGCTCTGCTTATTCATGCTTATTATCTGCTTATTCATGCTTATTCAGTCTTATAATAGCTTAAAATGTCTAGTCCTTAGTTTAAATTAGTTTAGTTTAAGTTTTAGTTAAAACTGCTCATTTAGAAGTTAAAATAGCTTATTAGTTTAGCTTATTATCTAGGGCTTATTCTTCTAAAGTTTTTGCTTAATTGTTCTTATTTGTCATAATGCTTTATCTGTTTTTGCAATTTAGAGCTTAATTAAGTCTGTTGTAGTTTAAAATTAGATTTTCATGATCTAAAGGGGTGTTTGGGATAAGGATACTTAACATGGTAAAATCAAGTGTAGTATGTTTTTGGTTAACAAACTGGTTTTAAATAGCTCTAATTTAGTTTAAATGTTAGTTTTAATAAGCTTAGAATAGGTTATGTTAAGTTTTGTGGCCTGTGTTATCATAACTCAAGTTTACTAAGTTCAAAAGCTTTTCAAACTGCTTATTTGAAGTATGCCTTAAAAGTCCATTTGAGTAGTGATATTAGTGATCAAAATTGTTTCTAAAAGCATCATAGTTTATCTGTTTTGAGTCATTAGCCCTTGAAATCTTCTCTTAAAGATTTTAGCTTAAAACAGTTTAGTGTAGCTAAAAGTGTGGTTTAGTTCTTAAAAGTCAGATTGTGCAGATCATTAGAGGTAAATTCATAGCTTAATTTAGGATTAAATCTTGTTGAGTTTAGCTTAATATGATAAGTATTAAATCTGTTTCAAATTTTCAACTTGCTAAAATCATTTTTGAGTCTTTAATTTCAGTTGCAAAAAGCCATTGCATAACAAAAAGCCAAAAATAAAAGTAGTAGTCTGTCATTTTCAGTTGACCTTTTCTAGCTTATTACCTTAGATGTTTTGCTCAAATCTTGCTTATTTGTGTTCTCTAAGTCTAGTCCTAAATATGTTTTTGGTTTTTAGCTTTTTACCTAGTGCTTAATAGTCTCAATCTTAGCTTAAAAGTTGGTAAAAAGTCCTTTAAAAGTGGTTTTTGTGTCTGCTGTCTTAATAGCTTTTAAATGCTTTTTAGCTTATTCTGTTTGCTAATTTCTAGTCATAAGTGCTTATTAGGTTAAGGTTTAGACCTGTTTCAGCTTTTTAGTTTTCAATTCAGCTTAATGGTCAATTTAAGAGCTTATAAAGTCCAAACAGTTTTGCTTAAGTTAAAGTCCTAAAAACCAATCTGTCACCTTTAGTCTGTCTTTTTCTAGCTTAAAAATAAGTTTTGTCAATAAGTCCATTTATTAAAGTAGCTTATTTTAGCTTAATCTTTAGCTGGTTTCAAAAAGAAAATAAAAAAAATGTTTTTTGCAAAAAGGAAGTCACAGGACTCAAACCTGTGACCTTCCCTTTACACACACAACACCTCAACCAACTGCCCTGGGGTCTTTTTCATTATGTCTTTGCACCATTTATTTCTTATACACGTTTAGCTTTCAGTTTTAAGCTTATTTTGCTTATTTGATTTTTCCTTGCTTATTGGTAGCTGCTTATTTGTTTCTTTTTCTTTGTTAACTTCCTTTTTAGCTTAAAGAATTTAATTTCATTTTTAATATTATTTAGTTTTAAAAATAGTTTTAAATAGTTTAAAAATCTTTAAAAAAATATTTTCTGCTTTTCAAAAAATAGTTTAATGCATTTAGTTTAAGAAATTTGCATTTTAAATTTTTAGAGGTTTAATTTGTCATTTTTAGTTAATTAGTTAGTATAATTTAGTTATTAATTAATTTTTAATTACTTTAAATGTTGTTAGATTTTTAAGTTGCCTTAGTTTCTAGAATAGCGTGCCTTTATGTGCTTTCCCTTTGCGTTTTTAGATTTAGGAACCAAAACCAAAACTTAAATGACAATCAAGCTCGATTTACAACATGAACGTATATTTCCATTCACCTCTCACCAAGGAGAACGATACCCGTGTTGATTACTTATTATTCTTTCCTAAGAATAATTTGTATGATATTTTGCTTATGTATATGTATTATATATATATATATATATATATATATATATATATATATATATATATATATATATATATATATATATATATATATATATATATATATTATTAAGGGTTATTTGTTTGATACGTATCTAAAACGAGATTATCATAGACGTATGAGTGGGGCGTGGAACAAAAGGAAGCTTTTCAGACTTTGAAGGATAATATGTGTAGTGCACCAATATTGTCATTGCCTAATGGATAAAAAGGATCGAATATGGGTTCCATTAGTAGGTGATGTGAGGAAGATGATTATGGATGAGGCTCATACGACAAAGTACTCTATTCATCCGGGAGCGGATAAGATGTACCATGACTTGAGAGATATGTATTGGTGGCCAGGTATGAAGAGAGATGTAGCTACATACATTAGTAAGTGTTTGACTTGTTCAAAGGTGAAGGCTGAACATCAGAGACCTTCGAGTTTGCTACAACATCCAGCGATACCTGAATGGAAATGGGATAGAATTACCATGGATTTTATCACTAAGTTGTCGAGATCAAGTAGCGGGCATGATACAATTTGGGTAATAGTCGATAGACTGACTAAGTCAGCTCATTTTCTAGCTATACGAGAAGAATACAAGATTGAGAGGTTGGCAAGACTTTATAACAATGAGATAGTAGCAAGGCATGGAGTGCATGTGTCAATCATCTCAGATCGTGATGGGAGATTTACTTCGAGGTTTTGGAAAACATTGTAGAAATTATTGGGAACACGGTTAGATATAAGTACGGCTTATCATCCTCAAACGGATGGACAAAGTGAGCGTACCATTCAAACTTTGGAGGACATGTTAAGAGCGTGTGTGATCGATTTTGGTGGCAGTTGGGATACTCATCTACCCTTAGCTAAGTTTTCCTACAACAATAGTTATCATTCGAGTATTTGATGTGCTCCATTTGAAGCGTTGTATGGAAGGAACTGTAGGTCACCAGTCCTTTGGGCCGAAGTTAGAGAGAATCGACTGATTGGTCCGGAAATGGTGCAAGAAATTACGGACAAAGTGGTGTTAATTAAGAAGAGACTCAAGGCAACTAAAGATCGTCAAAAGAGCTATGCTGATAATAGACGAAAGCCATTAGAGTTTGAAGTAGGTGATCAAGTGTTATTAAAAGTGTTGCCTTGGAAAGGTAATGCGTTTTGGAAAGAAGGGAAAGTTAGCTTAGAAGTATGTAGGACTGTTTGAAATTCTTGAAAGGATAGGTCATGTAGCTTATCGTCTAAGGTTGCCTCAAGAATTGAGTAGTGTACACAACACATTCCATGTGTTAAACTGAAGAAGTGTTTGGCAAATGTAAATTTACATGTGCCATTAGAAGAAATTAAGGTATAAAAAACTCTTCGTTTTTTTGAAGAACCTATAGAGATTATGGATCATGAGGTTAAGAAGTTGAAACGTAGTAGGATCCCAATAGTTAAAGTTTGTTGGAATTCTAGGCGTGGTCCTGATTTTACATAGGAAAGAGAGGATTTTATGAAGGCTAAGTATCCTAAGTGGTTTGCTGATCATGTTGAGGAGAGTACTAATTAAATTTCGGGATGAAATATCCCTAAGGAGGGGATACTGTGACAACCGCAATTTAATGAGGTTAGTTTAACCGTTTGAGTTAACTTGTCTAGCTTTATACGTTTTGATTTATGTGCGTAAGTCGATTTGATGATGTATGTGATATGGTATATGCGTTATAATATATGTGTATGATAGTGGAAATGAGTGATTTAGTCATTTCATTTCATATGTGATAATGATTTTTGGTGGTATAGTGCGTTTCGTTATTTTATCGTCGGTAAAATTAGTGAAGTGTGTATTGTTAACTTCGAGTTAGGATTGATTAGTAACCGGGAGTTGATAATTTATTAATGTAGTAAATAATAATAGTTAGGAAAATTATTAGTAGTGTTAGTATTTTTATTTTAGGTTATGTGTATTTATTAAAAAGGTTTTAAGTAAATATGTAATAAATAGTTTTGTTTAAAAAATATATATAAAAGGATATAAATAAAATATATACCGAAAATTTTAAAAATAATATTATTTGGGGAGTTGTTTGGATCGGCATAAAAAAGGGGAAAAGAAGAGTCCAAGTTTTATAAGAAAACAAATTCTTAAAAATCTTCTTATAAATAGATTTTTATCATAAACCCTAAAACATTTGTTTTTCTCCCCCTTGGTGTGTGTCCGCCGGTTCTAGAGCAAGAGAAGGAACCCCCAAAATTTTTCAATAAAATTTGGGGTTAAATTCGTATGTTTTCGGATCAAAGGTTTAATTGTATAACCCTTTTTATTTAAATTCTTTTAATTTGATTAATTGTAACTTTTTAATTGGTGGGATTAAGGTTTCATAAAAATACTGAAAACATATTAGTTTGGTCATTAATTATGATATAGGGTATAATTATTAGCGTATGGATGCATTTGGTTAGGTTTAATTGTTGTTAAATTCGGTATTAAATCTGGGCATATTTTTAAGTCAATTTGTAAGAGTCATAACTCGGTCACACGGATAAGTTTGATAGATTTTCTTGGCTCTAAAATAACTACAATAGCTCTTTCAACAAATGTGGTTCATGAAATGAAGTGAGTAGAAAGTCAGTCAAAAAATTTTTACAAATTTGTTGTTGAATCTGAGTTTTCAGGTTAGATTTACGTCGTGTTTGTGAGGTCAAAAACCCTATCAAAACAATTTTTCTATTCATGAGGTTGCTACTAGGGTAAGTTCTAGATGTCTAGTAACTCCAGTATTTTTCCTAGAATTTTTCAAGGTGTCTAAGTATGCTTAATGAGGTCAAACATTTTGGTATGCGATCAGATCCGAATCTGGCCAGTTTGCGTTATTGATTTTATTAAATTAGTTAGACATGTTTTCATTAGTTAAAAGATTATAGTAGTTTCATAACTTATTGAAGTTGATGTCATTCGAATTTGGAAGTCAGAGAAGGTCATTTAGTATTTTATAAAAATTCGTAAAGTGACTTTAAAATTCTGCAATAAACTGTAATTTGGAAAGATGAAGTAAAACATGTTTAGAGTGTAGATAAAGTATGTGAAGTATGGTGGATGTTTATAAGTGTATGTTAAACATTAGTATCCATCAATTTAAAGGTTGCATGAATAGGGCCGTAAAGCCTCGATCATGTGTAACCCGTTAATTATGTTGTGTAGATATTTGTTTGGATTTTTGTGCGCATTTGTGAAGATCGAGGTGAGTATTCATAGCCCCTTTTTCATATGTTTTATTGGGGTGAAAATGATACTAAATGGTTTTGAAATGTTTTAAGTGCCGTGAAAAGTTGTTTTATTGTTTTGGATATTACGTGTTATTATAATGCTATGTGTGTATGCATGTTGGGATCAGAGGTAACGCCTACCGGTGTGTTGTGATATGATGTGGGATTGGGAGTAACGCCTACTCAAATGTTGTGTACAAATGTTATGTATAAATGTTGTGTATGAGATGCGAATACATTCTAGGTGAGCTTGGTTGTTTGAGACGCCAGTGCTAATCTCAGCCTGAAGGTGTAATTGTTCATGTAATGTTCTAATTGTCTTGAAGCACAACAAGAGTAAAGTTGTTTTATTGTTTTAGATATTACATGTTATTATAATGCTATGTGTGTATGCATGTTGGGATCAGAGGTAACGCCTACCGGTGTGTTGTGATATGATGTGGGATTGGGAGTAACGCCTACTCAAATGTTGTGTATAAATGTTGTGTATGAGATGCGAATACATTCTAGGTGAGCTTGGTTGTTTGAGACGCCAGTGCTAATCTCAGCCTAAATGTGTAATTGTTTATGTGATGTTTTAAATGCTTTCATATGTGTATAATATTCATGTAATGTTCTAATTGTCTTGAAGCACAGCAAGAGTAAGTTTTGAGTTAAACATATGAATCTTACCAACGTAATGTTGACATTTTAAAGTATCATTTTCAGGTGGGCATAGCAGGGTTTAAGGGGTTAGGATTGTTGGCTAGTGAGACCTTAGGATCTTGCTTGTAGAGTCTATCTATCTATTGTTTCTGCAATCTTTCCTAACTAAACTTCAAGTTTCTTGATAGAGGACGCTTGCGCCTTAAAACTTGGTTAATTTTTTTCTTGATTCCCCCGATCAGAATCTCACTATACTTTTGCTTTTTTAAAGATTCCTTGATGAACTTGTTTAAAATTTTCCCAACATTTGTTATTACTTCAATAGGGGTGTCGAACCTATACTGCGCCATTCGAACTTCTTCGGTCACGGATTTCATGCTATGTTCAAAATCCTCTATTTGTTAAAATACAACTTTTAGTTCATCTACCCCTCTTTCTACATTGTTCTTCGTGCTATATTCATCATGCCATGAGAAGGAATGTCTCGATATTTCTTTAATAGCTTCTATCCCTTTTGATGGTGTCATTCTAGGAATTGGTCCCCTGAAGTCCAGCTTTCGCCTAGTTTCCACATCTGATCCTTGCTACAAAAATTTGCAACTGTTCGTGCTCATTAAGCTTGGGGTTTCGAGCAGTTAAAAAGTGACCCAATGAAGCTTTCCCAAGAACAATACAACGGTTCTCCAGATTTTTGTTTGAAACTCCTAATCGCCTCTATTTGTTTAATGATTTTAAAAGGAGGGCGATATTCTTCCAAGAATGAATTTTTGAATAAATCCCATGTTGAAATTGACCCTACCGGCAGTCTCCTCATCCACTGCTTAGCTTTTCCCTTTAAGGTGAATGGCAATGCCATCATTATGACTTGGTCCTTTGAGACTCCTAGCGAGTGAAATAAATTGATAATTGATATGTGAGAAATCACATATCCTTTCTATATCAAAAATGTCCCTAAAAAGATAAAATTATGCATAAAATGCTTGTATTACACCTCTCCTTAAGTTGGTTGATATAGTTTAAATGAGCACGAATCCTATTGTTCCTTAAGGGGATGCTGTGAATGGGTTTAAACATCAATGGCATAACCATGCCAGGTTCGCAAGAACTTTTGGTTTGACAGAGCTTCTAGTGGCAACTTTCAAATTGCCTTCTAATTGATTCTTTAGATCCACCAATCAGTCTGTTAACCAAGTAAGATGTAATGTTCATTAGTGCACACGCTTAGATCTTAATATACTTCAAGGCGAACAATACCTTGTAATGCTGCTTCACCTTTTCTATTTCTGCTCTAAAACGATCATTTTGTTCAAGAAGATCAGTGACATCGTTAGCATTATAAGGTTCACAACTCTATCATTCACATTAGATTACTAGAAAACTTTTCACGTCTCTAATCACGTTGTCTATTTCTGAAATCTGATGTTCGAGATTCTGATCTTAAAGAATGAGTTAAAATCAAGTAGCTTCACTGTATGTTTTGTGATTTGTATTATCAAAACTTTCTTGAAGATGTGATACAATAATCTGCAAATTTAGTATTCCCTTTCCAAGTTTTAGAAATACGATTTGACTCATAATGAACTTCTAGACACCATCAACTTTAAGATCTAGACAACGTGATTTTTCCACATCATACATCAGTTGATTCGAGCAAACAACATTAGCAAACAGATACACACACAATTTCAATGGACGAGTTTTTATCTTTACAATTTTAGCACAAATGTCTTGTCTACAGTATATCTGGTCCACTTCGTCATTCATTGATCAAAAATATCTATCCATTACTTTAACTTCTTTAAAGAGGGCGGTTTGAACTCAACACAGTGGTTCTTTAAAGTTTTGATAAAAATGGAATAACTTCAGTGAGGTAACATCTTTTTGTTTGCTCAAAACCTCTTTCCCCCTCTGTAATACCTGTTGGGGTGATTCTAGTTTTGCAAGTTTTGTCAAATTCCGTAAAAAGTTGTGTGAGTACATAAAGATTAATCTTCACTTTACTTTTAGGTTGGAAGAATTCTGGGGACCAAGCTTGAACAGAAGTATTGGGTGGATACACTTCAATTGCTGAAATTGGTTATTTGGACTAAGGTCTTAGGCCTTTTTCCATAGTTGTCATCTATGACCAAAATATCTGTTCTAAGGAGTCAATTTCTTGTGGAGCAAAAGTTGCAAGAAGGTTCACCAATTACGATGTAATCAGAGGGTGGGGGGGGGGGGCAATCCTACACTTTATTTTCCACACCTTGAGGCTTGCATTATCTCCATCATTCTTTTTCCTAGTTATCTCAGCCATATCACGAGTGTCCTATGAGTCACACAACAGGACGTTGCATGATTTGACAAGAAACTAATAAGGGAATGACCATTATAGAGGCTGGTTGAACTTGCCTTTGCACGGGTGAGACATAAGGGAAGTTTTGTAGCCTATTCGCTCCTTGTTCTTTTCATCATAAAACAATTTTTGGTTTACATATCATGTGAAAACCGTTTTGTACAATTGATCTTGTTTTGTAAAATCTATCTTCAACCTTTTCCTGTTAGCCTTTTAAATGTCTAAAAACACTTCAAGGAATTTGTCTTCTTTGTTTAAAATCTTTTTCAAAATGATCGCTTCATCCCTCACTAGTCTATGATGGTTAAGAGTAGAACGAAGTTCAATATGCAGAATGAAGTTCCGATTTTAAAGAAGTTTCTTTTTCGACTTCGAGGTCGAGATAATTATTTCTCATTTGTTCATCAATCTTTCGATCTCCTAGTCATTTAAATTCAAACTTAGCCCGTTGTTCATACAGAACCCCGACCAGTTCCTAGTATCTCGGCAAGTTTCCGAAGTCAATGTGTCTTAACTACTTAACCTGCTTATTTGCTGACCTACTTTGTACACCCGGTTTTCATAGCATTTCATCGAGAATTAACATCAATAGCATCATTTCGTACAGAAGAAAAATTACTCTGTACAACCATGTTCTTCGTTGTCTTCCACATACTGATCAACGAATAATATATACTATCACTCGAATAGTCAGCATCAAATTCAACAACGGAGTATTGTGTTTGTACATCGATTTTGCAACATCGTGTACGTTCATGATACTCATCCATAATGATTACTACAAAGGAATCATAACTTATACCTCAAATGGAGTATTCGAGTCATATGATGGCCCGCTTCATGGTAGATTGGATCTCAGATGAAAGATTTTATCATGAACATGGTCTGTGTGTTGGGAGCCTTATCAACATCAGAGTCGAATGCCATCGCATTGATCATCATCAAAGACATGGTCCACATTAGTGCCAAAATCATTCCGCATACGTCATCAAAATTGGTGACCTGTTCTCCTGTAAAACAACAACACTGGCTCATCTTCATCATGTATCAGCACCATTTTTCATGAGCATTTATCAGCAGCATCTTGTCTTTGAAGTATCGGAATCCTGAAGGACGCTTTGTTTGAAGACATTCTCATGCTATTCCCGATTCCTTTGCAGTAGTAGCACATAATGGGTTTAGCTATGACCAGGAATCATGTTTCCTTCCACTCTATTCTGACCTCCAACATTCCCAGCAACAACATTTCCTCTTGCATTTGTTCCTCTGAAATGTCTTACCTGATTATTCACATTGTATCTATCACAAACATCCTGAACAACAACTCTGTCCTCTTCAACTGTACGTTTGTTCCTTGCATTAGAAAGTTCTGAAGGAGGGCAAGTGTATTTGTTAGGCTTTCCATCAATCAAGTTATCATTGAAGTTCTTCCTGTTGTCCATTTGACAGTATATCACCAAGAGATGGTTGATTAAGGAGAATTGTAGAGACCTCAAATGATTGTGTTGGGATATTGCTGAACTGAGGCATTAGCACAAAGTGCCAAAGGATCATTAGATTTTTGAATGAACCTTCCATCATGCATTATGTTCCTCATTAAGCAATGGAGCACCTCATGTTGCCTTCAAGTAAGCATACAACTGATCAAAGTTTAGACTCTTTCAGAACCTCAGTTGAGATTTACTTCAGTAATGAATCGCTATCATTCAGTAACATTGTTGTTCACAAATTTAGAGTTAATCTGCATTCTGTGACATGGTCATCTTGATGTTTTCATGTCGTTAATTGAGCTACGAAAACCAAACATAGTAAACATGAACGGCTCTCTTGATTTGAACAGAAGCGTTCAAATTCATTGTATAATTGTATTCCCTGTCATCCTTTGTTAACTCAAACCTTCCAAAATCATCTCACATGTCCCAAATGTTTTTGGCGTTCAGTGTAATGGTTGATGAGTGTGGTAGATCTCTTTTGGTATACCTTGAAGTAAGAATTCGTAGCAACAATGTCAGCTTAATACCTTCCTTTTCTTTCAGACAGAAAGGTCCAGTAAAGACTCTAGCACGTTCTGGACCTAGTTGAAGTGCACATCCTGCAAGTTGTCTTCAGCATCTTACAGCAGGAGTTTGTATGAACGTTCCCATTGAAAATGACCTTCAGTAATCGATTCATAAAGTTCTCGTTGTACGTTATCTTTTCCCAACCAATACAGACCGAAGGTGTTTGTGCCAAGATTCAAAGTCTGTTCTGTCAAGCATTGGTGGGCGTGTATCGGAACCGGCATACCAAATATCTTTTGACATATTAGACATCTTGATGTATTGGTTATGAATGCAATTAACGTATCAAGGGATTTTACAAGTCTACATGATTTAAACCGATAAAAGTTTACCGGGATTTTTTAACAAAATCATAGAAAACGGAAATATATATTAGGTTTGTGATATTTTGGTATGTTTGAAATTGGCGACAGTTGAATTATGAAAAAAAATATTTTTTCACCCTATTATCCAAAAAATCTAAATTTGTTGTAAAAATAAGACAAAAAGGCTAAAGAAAAAAATTATATATTACTTAATTTTCCCGCCAAAAAGTGTCGCTAAAAAGGTCGAGCCGAAATAATTTTTACTCTATTACCAAAATTTATGAATTTGATGTACAAATAAAGTTTAAAAGGCTATAGAAAAAAGACCACAATTTACATAATTTATACCGCCAAAAAGTGTCCGCTTAAAAGGTGTCGTCTGGAATACTATTTATTTTAATCAAACCCTGCGTATATTTTCTATCAAACCGCCGCTTTTGAAATCAACCAAACCGCCTACTTATGATTGAGCAACAGCTCTGCCTAATAGGCTAACTCGCTGCTGTTTCCTTGAGCAACTCGCAGTTTTGGTAACACGAAGTTTAAGCAACTCGCCTGTTTAAGCAACTCGCCGTATAGTCAACTCGCCGTTTAGCAACTCGCCGTTTAGCAACTCGCCTCCTGAATTAAAATAAGCAAACCGCTGCTAAACCTATTGTCAACGAATTCCGCCTGCTAGGCGAGCACTCGCTCTTTGACCAGCAACTTACTCGCCTTTGGACATTTTCCCTAAAAACGTGGATCTTGTCCCTTTATCTTACCAAACCGCCCCATGTGAACAAGCCCGTGCTCGAGATTCTTGCATATTCGATTCCAATGAGCTTATTTCCCATACCGAAATAAAGCTTTACCATGTATAACTAAGTTAGTATATCCAGTTAAATACACCTTAACTTCGTATTCTTTCAAATTTAGCAAACCTCCACGAAGAAACATACAATAGAAATTCAAACCTTATATCTTTGTATTTAGATCTTGAGGCTTGAGGATCACATGTATGGAGTAAACAAGCTCTTCATTAGCAAGTATAACACGAGAAACACCAAGATTAATCAACCAATTTTAAGCCAACATACGCATTTTGGAGCCGTGGGTTTTTAGAACCAAAAATAAGCACGAATTTGATTCTTTTAACCACACAAATCAATCACGAATCCAACTAGGCTCTGGTACCAATTGTAGGATCGTTTAAATCATAACACGGGTGATGATTCGAGTGGTTTAGCTAGTTTCTAGAGAGAGAAACACTAGAGAGAGTTTTCTAGAGAGAGAAATAGTGTTTCTATGAAAAGAGAATAAATGACTAGCTTGCCTCTTCCAAAGTTGGAAGAGGCTTATATAGTTTTTACAAAATAACGGGTATTAGTACCCGGCTTAAAACCGAAAAGACATCACATAACTATTAAACACGAACTATGTATAAACAATAAATATACGGGGAACCGAGTCTTTTAACTCATATCTAGGATCTAACAATTAACCTATAAAAACGAGCCAAAATTGACTAAAAATATATAAAAAAATGCGTGTAATTTGTGTGTTTTGTGATTTATTATGTGCAGGTAACGGATATTCACTAAAGGACAAAAACAAAGGCAAAACGGACAAAACCAAGCACGGGATTAGAAAGAGCGTGAAAAGTCAAAGCCAAAGACGTGTGCATCTTAAATGGGCCAACCCACACCCATTTAATGGGCCGGGCCAGCCCATTAAGCCCTTATCATTAAAACTTATAAGCTAAAAAGCCAAAATTCCATTTAATTAAAGCCTGGTCCAAAACTATATAACTAGGCCCAAAACCAAAAGCCCATCTCACTTAACCAATATTCCTGTTAAAACCTTACATTACCATTCTAGTCCGTTAGGAACTAACACAGTTATCCCCTAACCATTTATAAACCAGTTAGTCCCTTTTACAAAACCCTTAACCCCGTTAACCCTTTACCCCAAATATACCTTAAAACCTTTCCCGCCAAAACATACTATTCACCCGTCCCTTTCCCTGCAACCTGACAAACATCTTTAACCTATTCTACAACTCGACAAACCACCTTAACTTATTATCCCAAGAAATGACAAGACACATTGGCAATCCTATGACAATTAATTGGTTGATGGATTCAAAGGCTGAGATCAAGATAAATGGATTCAAGGGTTATGATTAAAGGCTTGGAGAGCACTCCTAGACCCTCTCATAGAAGAAACACACCTCAAAGGGCATAAGCTTCTCAATTCGGCTATAAATAGTGTGTGTGTTTTCACACATTAGGGGATATAGTATCTAGTGTATCTTTTTCCTTGTATTTTACAGCTTTTTAAGATTATTGTCATTTATTTTTAAGTCTTGTAAACGTTTTAAAGTTTTAATGAAAGTTTGAGGTATTATTAAGAATTCTGTGTATGATCTTTGTATAATCTGTTTAAGCTTTAAGCTATGAAAACAACTTATGATCTTACCTAAAGCTTCACTAAGCTTTGCTTTCTTAAATCCTTGCATGTTACTTATATTCTTTGCTTATTTAAAAGTTATTGTCTTTAAAATCCACCCAAAAAAATCACAAAAATAGCTTTTTATGGATGATAAGCCAATATTGGACGGGCTTATGGGTTTTACTAGCTTATCTATGATAAGCTGGAGCTTGTAGATCAGCTCCTTGAGAGCTTATTTGCCCTTGTTTAGAGCAAAGGGCAAGGTACTCTTCTCCTTTTCTCATTTTAGCTTAAATCTGCTTATTGCTTATTTACTGTTTAGAACTGCTTATTTATGCTTATTGTTGTATTTTATTGATATTTAGTGCTTATCGTTAGTTTATATCTCATTAGTTTAAACTTTTCATATAAACTGTCTAAAAACCTAAATATGTCTTATGCTTATATCTTATTGTGAAGTGCTTATTTAAGGTTGATAATTGCTTATGTAGATCTTAGATACTTAAACTTTAATCTGTTTTAGCTTTTATGCAACTTATTAGCTCAATCTAAACTTAAAGCTTAAAAGAGAATATCTTAAAGTTTTAAGGGGTGTATGGCACAAGCAGCCTAGGACACAAGTTAGTGATGTTTGAAAACCTTTTGGCCTTTAAAACCACTTATTAGCTCATATTAAGCTTGTAGTTAAGCTTTTATAAGTGTTTAAAGCTTAGAACTTATTTGCAAGTTTTTTTTTGTATACAAGGTTTGAAACTGTGAGTTTAAAGCTTATTGCAATAGCTTATTTGATAAGGTGCTTAAAACGTTGCTTATGTAAAGATGTAGGAATTTCTGTTTATATGATCACAACTTGTTGTAGTATAGTTTTTGTATTAAGTTTTAGAATTGGTCACTTTAAAGTTTTTCATGATAATCTTGTCAATCTGTCATTAGTTCAGTTTCAAAAGCTAAGTCCTTTTTTCAATCCCAAATTTATGTTAGTTGATAGTTGTTTTAGGATTTGAATTTGATAGCATAAGCTATTTGTAGTATAAGCTCAATCTGTTTGAGCTTATTTTGGATTTTAGCTTTCATTTGCTGAGCTTAATTTAGGGCTGCACTTGGTCATTTGAAACTTGAAAAGCCAAAAACATAGTTAGTAGCTTAAACTGCCACTTTCATTTAGTCTTTTTCTAGCTTATTCCTTAATCTAGTTTGCTTTATTTTTGCTTATTTGTGATTTTAGCTTGTAGTACTTAATCTGTTTTCAGCCTATAATCATTTCCATGTGCTTATTAGTCCTTTAGTTTAGCTTAAAAGTTTGTTAAAAGTCTTAAAAACTGTTTTTATGTCAAACCTGTCTAGTTGTAATATTAGGGCTTTTTCATCTTAATTTGTTGCTTATTTTTAAAATCTTTTTATGCTTAATTAGGTTGAGGTAATAGTTCAGGTTTATAACTCAATTCTTTCCTATTTGCTTATTAAGTTTAAAGAGTCTAACAGTTTAAGCTAAGTCATTAAGTCTTAAATTTTCAAAACTATCACTTTTGTTAGCTTATATCTAGCTTATTTTTAAGTTCTGTCAAAAGGCATTTTTTTAAAGTTGCTAATTGGTCTTAGTTTTTAGCTGTTTTAAAAGAAATAAGAAAAAGTTTAATCAAAAAGGAAGTCACAGTTATCGAACCTGTGACCTACTCCCCTTCACACACAAAAACTAACACATACTTAACTAGTCTGCCTTTGATGGGACTTTTTCGTTAAGTATTCTCCACTACTTTTCTTTTACATCTTTTTGCCATTTAAGCCTTTCAAGCTTATAATTGCTTATTTAACAGCTTATTCAAATAAGCTGTTTGAACCACTTTATTTTTCCTAGGCTTAGAATTGTTCAAAGTACTTTCAATGATTTTTTCAGATTTTTATAAATTAGTTTATTACTTTTTATAATATTTTTATATTAAAACTATTTTTTATTCATAAAAAATAAAATAAAAGTCAAAAAATTATAATTTTTTTTTCTAAAATTATTTTTAATCATTTAGGACTTTTATAAATTAAATTTGCATTTTTAGGGTTAAAATTTGATAATTAGGTTTTTTAAGTCGCGTTTTTAAATTCCCGTTAACGTTTTTAGTTTTAATCTTTAATTGCATTAATTATTGCTTGCCTTTATTTGATTTTGCATTAATTGTAGAAATAGAATCCAAACAAAAATTAAACCTTCGATCATTCAATCACGCGATCACGAACTTAAGCATGATTTTTAATTCACGCTCGTTGGGGACTACGACCCGGGAGGTTTTGGATTTTACTTTGGTTAAAAGTAATTTACTTAAAAACCTTACGGAATACTTACTCTTTCTATTATTTAATATTTTAGTTATTAGTTTTTATATATATATATATATATATATATATATATATATATATATCCCTCCTTCTCAAGAACCACATGTTTTTCTGTATCAGAGCATCCATTTGCCACACAAAATAAAAATAATTCCTCTTCCGCGAGCCTCAGCGGCAGAAACCTAAATATGAAGATGAACAGCTTCTGTAGCTTCAGCTTCCTTCAGCAACAACTGAGCCTTCAAGTTCTTAATCTCACCATCTCTAGCCTTCAACAAATCAGCTTGTTTTTCACATTTCGATTCCAGCCTCTTCCTCTCACTAAGGCAATACTCGGTCCGCATTCTAACCTCGGTATTCATGCAAGCTTGACGAGCGGCCTCTTAACGTTAACTCCGACACAAATGAGGAAATACCATTTCAAACGATCTGAGAGAACAATGCAGGAGGGGCCAAGTGATCAACAAACTCCCGAGAGACATCAGAATCATCCAAGAGAGAGTCATTTAGCACATTCCATTGCGAAACAAAGACTTGGTGGAGAGTTTTAGTATTCAACTCTCGAGAACCCATCGAAAGATCTTGTTTAGCATAATAAGATGGACCCGCAACATCTGGCCTTACTGTCTCCGTAGAACTAGAGTCCTGAAATACAAAAGGACGAACAGGATAAGTAATCTTGGTTTCTGTATCTGAAACTGGAATAGAAGGAACACTGACAGCATGGAAGTAACCCAATGCAGCCTCGGGTCTTACTGGAGGAAGGACAGCAGACATGATAATAGAATCAACTTCAGCTCCAGAAGCATTTGTACTAGAGTGATGGGAAGAATCTGAAGAGATAAAGAACCTTTCAGCCGGACCAACAGTACGAAGATTAGGCCCAGTAACAGAATCCGTAGGATCACCACCCTCACGCTCCGGCGTTGCAGATATTGAAGAGGTAATAAAAGTCAGGGTTGCCACAGATGTGACACCAGCCTCAGCATTCATAATGCTACTTTCCAATAGTTCTTTGATGACAGACTGAGATTTACCGCCAGTAGCAACCCCGCTAGAAGTTCCGTGATCCCCCTTCAGTTTCTTGGGATGATGGGAAGAACCACTAACATCCGTAACCGCTGGCCTTTTCCTGGCGTTGGCGTTAGGGCCTTTAGCAGTCCACATTCTCAGCAGAAATACCACAACACCCGGCCTGCCGATACAATCTCGGCATTAAGACCACCACCCCGGCAGCGGAACACTCATTGATCCGTGCTGCACCACACACAAATAACATTGTCCCACACTACCTCTAACACACTTTCAAAGCGGGCTGAGGCAACTCGTAGGAGTCATAACCACGACGTAGGTTAAAAACCTTATATAACGATGGAGTCCTAGAAGTTTTCCCTTCCCCCTCAGTCATGCTCACTCTCGACATCTTTACTGTAGATCCGTCATGGATGAAAGCAAACAAGTCCATCTCTGCATAAACAAACAAATAGTCAAAAACAAGGTCAAAAACTACAAGTAAACAACGATATTCGACAACACCCACCCTCTCCGTCGTCATAGAAACCTGAGGTAAGTATCCTCATCCAAGTTGTAGTAACGACTCATCCTGTAAGATTTCAGATTTTCAAGTCATTTTACGACTCCTATTATTCTTCACTATTTATTTTAGTCCGGTACGCGTTTACTTTTAATTTAACTTTTAAGCTAAAATTCGCTAGACTAAAAAATAATCATCAACGTAAAACGGTCACTAAATAAATTTAAGGTTTAACGTCAACAAGTGTTATGTAAATTATTAGCGAAGATAATTATTAACTTGTGCGTGTTTATTTTTATTGGTCACGTAAAGGCGTACGTTTCGCATAAAATACGTTTAGACACACCACGAAATTACCTAGACTTCCCATAGACTAGAACCAATACTACTTTTAATCCTTAGAACAAAAAAATTATTCAATTTTTGAGATTAATAAGGCATTATGGTGGTTAAGGTAAATCAAAGCCCATAAACCATTGGATACTTACCACAAACTGTGTACAATAATCCTTTAATAAAGACTTGTACCATAATAATCTCAATAAGATTTCAAAACCTTTCTTTCCCTCCATAATCCTACTCGTCCCACATACATAATCACCTAGAAATCTTCTAAACCTATACGAAGTACATGTACAACAAAGGGTATTTAATTAAAACTAGTCCTTAATGCCCCTAATAAGCCCAATACAACATATGTAATAAACCACTTTGGATCCATTCTGCTCTAGATACCCTCGCATGTTACATCACATACATAACCATATAAGATTGCTCCAATCTTAAGTATCAATGTATACATTGATCTTGTAATTTAAGGAATGTACTAGTGGTATTAGCAAAACATTTGAGGTTAACTAGCATGGTTATGCGTGGGTAAGCACTATCAAAAAATATATAATATATAGAAATATATAATCCCGTGACTAATTCATTACAATTACATCTCAAACAAGAGAAATAAAAGGATAAAATCACACTTAAGAAAACTCATACGTATATTATTTACCGTGAAGTTATTATTCTTCTCGGGTCGAAATCCCAAACGAAGTCGAGAATTGAGATCGAGAATAATTCGGATTCGAGTCAAGAATGGGTAAAGGATTTTTGAATTTTGAATTACACTACGAATATAATAGCACAAACTAAAAACAATTAACTAGCACGAAATTTTAATACACGAACGAAAATTAAAAAATAACTTAGGATAAAACTGAAATTTTAAAAATCTAAAGCACTTCTTTAGCAAATTTTATACAAAAATCACAAATTTAAAAAGAAATTTTAGGTAAAAAGAATTAGAATTTTTTTAGCTATTTTGAATTTTAATGATTTTTTAAAGAAAAGTGAAATACTTAAAAATAACACTTTTTCAAAAATTAACACTAAAATTCTATTTCTATTTTTCAAAATACTAGAAATAAAAAAGAAAATTATTACAAAAAGAATTAGATTTTTCCAACTATTTTCTATTTTCTATGAATTTTTTAAGAAAAAGAAATACTAAAAATGGGGGCGCGCGCGAGGAGCTGAGCAAAGGGAGCCAGAGAGCGCGCGTAAAATACAAAATTTAATAGGAAAAAAAAATAAAAATTAATATTATAACTACTAACAATGAGCAGAATCTAATGAAATAAAAAAAGTGCCCAATTTTAATAAAGCAATTGAACCCAAATTTACCTAAAAAAAACCTAAAACCTACTTTTATTAGAACTAATTTTTGAAAATATAAATCCTATTTTTATTAACCTAACTCAAAGACAAGGTAGAAATTAAAAGAATGAAAGTGAAGGGTAGTCGGGAAAATAATTGACATTTACACTACAAAGAAAACAACAGTCATACTACCTTATACTATTTAAAAAGTACAAAACAGAACCCTTATACGATTTGCTATTTTGCTTATCTAAAAAGTAAAAATTAGCAAAAACTTAAAACTACAAAGGTTAACCTGAGCTTTTACACTACAACTTTAATAAAGCACTATGAACTTTTAACCACATTAATAAGCTAGAAAATTAAGTATCTTACTTCTATTACTTACAAGAAACTAAGTACTTATGCTTAAAATCTAACTTTTTATAATCTTTTGCTTATTACTTGCATATTACTTAATGAAATTAAAACTAAAAGTTGGTATAATGAAACTTAAGATGTGTAACTAAGGATTCTCCTAAAAAGAAATAAGCTACAAGAGAACAAGAATAACAAGAAATTTTGTACTTAAAAAGTAAAAGTTTCAGGCTTATTACTGAATTTAAGCTAATCTTAATTAGCTAATTAGCTTATTTCTAATTCCTAGAAGCTAAAATTTTGGAAATAAACTATCCTATGAACCTTGAATAAACCTAGATAAAAGGTTTTTGAAATTGATCACTAGAAAATAGAAAATCAAAAGAAATAAGCAAGTAATCTAGGCTGCTGCTATACCACTTTTTGCAAGAAAATAAAAGCTAATCTAAAGCTTATAAATGAAACTTAAAAGATGAATTTTAAAGAGCTAATAGAGTACTACTTAAATGCTTAAAACTAAATTCTAACTCCTAACTTTAAAAGCTAAAAAGACAGCTTAAAAATTGATAAAGCAAACAGCAGTAATTAACTAACTGAGTTAATACATTCTATTGCATGGTGTAAACTTGGTAAACTTAAAGTGTAGGCAAAATTTCTAAGATGAGAAACACATACACTCACTATCTAAATGTATCTAAACCTACATTAACTAAATTTGAGCTCTAAGATGCTTATGAAACACTAAACTCTAAAACTACTTTAAACTTAAAACTGCCCTGGTGCAGGGAAGAACTATTTAAACTCTAAATTTTGAAACTCTACAAAATATCTTTCAAATCCTCTTTTAAAACTTTGTCACGTTGATAAACACAACTGTTTAAAGTGATTGACAGAATTTTGTTGACTTTAAGAGTCACCACTAATCCGTTAACCCAAACACTACTTAACCTACACTGTCAAAACTAAATTTCTCTTACAATCTATTTTAAAACTAAAACTGCCAAAACCTTATATCTACTCTAACTTTAACTAAGCTAAATGAGCTATCTAAGCACTAAAAGCTACAGCTTATTAAAAGAATTAGCTGTACTCTAGCTTGCGTATTCTTCTAATTGGACAGAATTTTAAGTAATGACAACTTGATGGATTTTAACTACACATCTTTAAATCATTTGAGTATCTAAACTAACTAGACAAAATTAAACATGTTTAAGCTCTAAAAGTAACACAATAAGCTACTACAATAAGCTTCAAATGCTGAGATGAAATTATAGAGAATGAAACCTGAATTTTATGTAGTCTCAGACACAAGGCGCACTTTTCTGATGTGAGTACCTTAAAACTCAATGACCTAATTGGCACCTTGCCTCTAAACCAAGAGCTTAAAGCTCAATAAGCTTCTTTGAGCTTATTGCTCCTCATTGCTTCCAAATTTGATCAATATGAATTCAAATGAAGCAAAAATTGCACACTTACAACAAAAAACAATCTCTCTCAACACAAACAACGGATTGAAATTAGATGAAGTTGTGGGGATTTCTTAAGTTCATACCCCCTGTGAAGAGACGACCTTAATCTCGCGGTAGGTAGTTTGGGTGAAGGAGGAAAAAGAGAGAGATTTTTTTGTCTGTTAAAGTGTGCAATTTTGTTCATTTGAATCATATTGAACAAAATTTGGAAGGCAAATGAGGAGTAATAAGCTCAAAGAAGCTTATTGAGCTTAAGCTCTTGGTTAAGAGCAAGGTGTCCCGATTAGTCCATGACGTTTAAAGGTCACTCACCAAGAAAGAGTGGCCCTAGTGTCTGAGACTACATAAAATTCATGTTCATTCCGTATAATTTTAAAATCAAACATCTCACATTTGAAGTTATTGTATAGCTTATTGTTTACTTTTTGAGTTTTAAACCTGCTTAATTTGTCTAGTTCGTTTAGATATCAAATGATTTTAAAGATGTTAGTTAAAATCCATCAAGTTGTCATTACTTAAAATTCTGTCAATTAGTAGAATAAGCTAGCTGAGTAACTATACATTAATTCTTTTAATAAAGCGTAGCTTTAGTGCTTACGATAGCTCAATTAGCTTAGTTAAAGTTATAGTAGATATAAGCCTTTGGCAGTTTTAGCTCTAAAATAGATTGTAAGAGAAAATTAGTTTGACAGTGTAGGTTAAGTAGTGTATTGGGTTAAGGAGTATGGTTTTGACTCGTAAAGTCAACAAAATTCCTGTCAAACACTTTACACAGTTTGAGTGTATCAAAGTGAACAAGTTTAAAAGATGAATGAAAATATTTTGTTAGAGTTTTCAAAATTTAGAGTTTAAATAGTTCTTCCCTGCACAAGGGCGTTTTATGTTAAATTATTTTGAGGAGTATTAGTGTTTCAAAACATCTAGAGCTCCAAATTTAGTAATGTAGGTTTAGATACATTTAGATAGTGAGTGTATGAGTTCTCATCTTAGAAAATTATGCCTACACATAAAGTTTACGCAAGTACACCAGCAATAGCAGTATAAACTCAGTAAATACTGCTAGTTACTGCTTTATCATTTTTAAGCTTTCTTGTTAGCTTTTACAGTTAGGATTTAGAATTTAGTTTTATAGCCATTAAGTAGTACTTTTATTACTCTTTTAAAATTCATCTTTAAGTTTCACTATTATAAGCTTTTGAGATTTAGCTTTTATATTCTTTGGCTAAAAGTGGTAATAGCACAGCCTAGATTGACTTGCTTATTTCTTTTGATTTTCTATATCTAGTGATACAATTTCAAAAACCCTTTTATCGCTAGTATTAATCATTTCATAATATAGTTTATTTCCAAAATTTTAGCTTCTAGGAATTAGTAATAAGCTAATTAGCTTATTAAGATTAGCTTAAATTCAGTAATAAGCCTGAACTTTACTTTTTAAGTACAAATTTCTTGATAATCTTGTTCACTTGTAGCTTATTTCTTTTTAGAAATCCTTAGTACACATCTTAAGTTTCATATACCAACTTTTAGTTTTAACTTTCATTAAGTAATAAGCAAGTAATAAGCAAAAGATTAAAAAAGTTAGATTTTCAAAGCAAAGACTTAGTTTCTGTAAGACAGAGTAAGATACTTAATTTTTAGCTTATTAAGTGGTTAAAAGTTCAAAGTGCTTTTATTAAAGTTGTAGTGTATAAGCTCAGGCTTAACTTTGTAGTTTTAAGTTTTTGCTAATTTTTACTTTTTAGATAAGCAAAAAATAAGCCAAATCGTAGGGTCTGTTTTGTACTTTTTAAATAGTATAAGGTTGTCTGTTTTCATTGTAGTGTAAATTTCAATTACTTTTCCCGCCTACCCTTCACTTTCATTCTTTGCACTTTCTACCTTGTCTTTTAGGATTAATAAAAAAATGTCGGGTCAAAAAGGCGGGTCGCATTAAATTTTTTGTGGGTCGGGGCGTCTGCCGATTGTAATATATATATAATAATGCTAATCAAACAATAGTGTCTTTCCATTGCCGACTTGCCCTCCCCTTTAACAACTGAACCAGCATCTTTCCATCTAACCATTCGCATTCTTCAGCGTATGACATCAAGGGGTTAATAGACAAAGAAGTTACTATACTTTCCCAAAAAGTTCACCTAAGTTACTCAACTTTTATTTTGTTCACTTAGGTTACTGAACTTTTGATAAACATACACCCCCATAATTTCAACGTTAACCTGAACGTATATTTTTAGGTAAGTTAAGTAACATAAATGTCATGTTTTTACAAGTTCAATGATGTTTACGTATATTTTTGCAAGTTGAGTAACCCCAAATGTCATGTTTTATAAGTTCAGTAACCTAAGTGAACAAAATGAAAGTTGAGTAACTTAGGCGAACTTTTTGGGAAAGTATAGTAACTTTTTTGTCTATTAACCCTTATATAAATACTATGACTTTTCTTAAGACATTATGTGTGACATAATGGTTTCATTTATTTTCAAGACGTTGTGAGTGATACAATGGTATGTGCTTAATTACACATACCATTTTCCATTAAAAACGGACTTAAATGACTAAAAACGTACCAAAGATACATTGTATTTGTATGTTTTGCATTTGAATTGTGCAGGAACGGATATTCAAAAAGAAAGCCAAAAACGACCAAACTAAGCACGGGATGGAAAAGACAAAGTCAATCCGAAGCCAAAGTCAGTCAAAGTCAAAAGTCAACCACATGAAGAAAATACAACTTGAGGGACTAAAACTGCCAAACCTCAAGTTGTATTACAAAAGAAAAAGACAAGGGTCGAAATTGCAAACCGGGCGAAGTTTTGCAATGAAGTTATAAGAAATGAGGGGCCAAAGCTGCCAACTAACCCAAACTCCATCTTTCCCGCCCAAACAAAACCCAGGTACAGAGTAGGGATGTCGTCCCATACCTTCTCCCTACAAAACACTCAACACCCTAGATAAATCATTTCAACCACTCCTCTACCCCCCCTAGCTGTATAAGTGCCATGTTGGCAATCCCTCACTATTCCTAAATATTTTCGATGGCTATGATTGACTCCAAAGAAGCACAAAAGAAATTAAAGGCTGGAATTTGTTTTAGAATCACCTCACACAACAAGCACACTTAGTTTTTGTCTCTACAAAGAAACACAGAAGAAAGAGGTCCCAAAGGTCTCTTCTAAATAAGAAACACAGAAGAAAGAATACGAAAAGGAAGAGACTTCGGCTTATGATAAAGAGCCTTTTGTAAGCCTTTGAAGTAAACTAGTTTTTAATCTTTAGAATATCTTAGCTTAATTTTCATATATCTTAGCTTAATTTTCAGTACTTAAAGATCGTTTACAAAGCTTTTATACTTTCACTTTGTAACACTTTCATTCAAGTTTTAATTGCAAATTTGATTTAAATTCACTTTATAATCCAAGTTTAAGTTTCTTAATTATGTTGTTTTGTGTTCAAAAAAGGCTCTCAATACAGCTTGTTTATAAGCTGCTTTAATTAAGTAAACCTAAAAAGTTAATTAGTTAAGAGAAAATCACAAAAATCTCTCTCAAAATACACCACAGCTTATTTTATGGATGATAATCCATTCTTAGAAGGCTTTTGATGGACACTACAAGCTTTTTTTATACAAGCTAGAGCTTGTAGATTCTGGTTAGCCCTGTTTGAGTCACAGGGTGTTGTAAGTCTCTCTTTCTCTTATTTCTCTTAGTTACTGCAGAACTGCTTATAGTACTTAGTTGTTAGTTTAAAAGTGACCTATGCACATTTCCTAGTTAGTACCGTTAGTTGTGAGTTAAAACTGTTAGACTAATTCAGCTTATTTAAGGGCTTATTATTGATTGGAGTCTGCTTAACACCCTTATTTTGTATTTGATATCTATTTTAATAAATTAGACAAATCAGTTTAATATAAAAAGAAAAATGATTTTTGAAAACTTTAAGGGGTATGTTTTCAACTAGCAGTAGCTAACCTAGTATTAGTACAGCTAGTCTCTTTTGGTAGTTCTTCACTATGCAGTACTAACTCAAGCTAGCATACAAACTTCAGGTTAGTACTGGTAGTTTAAAACTTTAATACTGTTTAGTTCATTTTTTAGCTATCAACTTATTATTTCTGCTTAATTTGAGAGTTCCTAGCTTTTTAGAGTAGATTAAACCATTTTCTTTTGACTTACTAGCCTTTAGGAGTAAGACTTATTTTAAGCTTTTCGCCTTTCAAATGCAATTTTAAGTAAGTTGATCAGATTGTATCTTTTTAGGCTTATTTGCCATTAAGTTTAATCTAGTTGCTTTTTCTATGCCTGATGCTATTAGGGAGTTTAATTATCTTTTTAGCTTATTTGCTTATTTCTTTTTCATTGTGTTTTATTATAGCTAGCATACTAACTTAAAGTTAGCAGTACTAACTCCAAGAAGTACTAAGTAGTTAATAACTGTTTAGTATTGTTTGTTTGTAACTGCGAGTATTCTTTTTAGCTTAATATAGCTTAATTGCTTTTTTGAATTTGCTTATTTAGAGTTATTTTTAGCTTATTTTGATTGACTTAAGCTTAATTGAGCTTATTTGTGTCTTAGAATAAAAGTTTTTAGTGTTTTTACCATTCCTAGCCTTTATTCCTGCTCTAGCTTATTTTCCTTGTTTCTTTTCTCGTGCATTTGCTTATTAGGGTTAGTGCCCAATCATTCCTTGTCTTATTCAAACATCGATTATCAATTCGTTCTTTCATTTTCCATTCTAGCCTCGTTGGGACATAACGACCCGGAGACACTCTATACCGCTTCCGGTTTTATTGATCTCGCGGATTTTGTTTCTTGTTATATATTTATATTTGCTTACATTTATTGGTATATATTAAGGGGTGAGATCGAGCGAGTCATACACACTATGATAACAATGCCTTTTATAGACGAATTTCTTCTTTGTAGTGTGCTACTTGTGCTAGTTTGCTGAGGAGAGTCAAAAGCTTCATCTAAACCCTTCAAAAATCTTGTCCTCCAAGGTTATCAATCTGAGCCATCCATTTCTTGGCATTATTCTCTGACGAGATAGAGGATGTTAGGGATTTGCCAAGTGGCATTTGGGGTTTTGTAGAGTGGGGTGAGGTAGATGAGAGTGAGGGTTGAAGTGGGTTTAGTAGTTTTGTCTGGAGTTGACATGGTATATAACCAGGTTTGTGGAAGAAAACAATAAGCATAAATGAAATGTCGGAAAGGGATTGTTGATTTAAGGTTTGAGTTAGCAGCATTTCCCCCTGAACTTGTAGAGGTTTTTATTTCCATGGTGGTCCTTGTGGTGTTAATGGTATAGGGAGTTGGCAGAAATACCCCTCGAAGGTGTATAGCTGTGTTGCAAGGACAGTCCTTTCGAGGACTTGGGCTGAGATTGAGTTGGGCCTGGTGGTTGTTTTATTTGGCAAATTTGTTAATATAAGCCCAAAATGAGATAAATCTTGTATCAAGCTTATTTTTGATGGCTTATTCGGCCGACCGTGGCACCAATAAGACGGGTCGGTTGCCCATAAGTATTCTTCTTCGGCTTCGGCTTCGGCTTTGACTGATGACTTGTTGGTGACTTTTTGTTGAACTATGACTTTTGACTTTTTTAACGCTCTTCATCCACAGCTCGTTTTGTCGTTTTGGCTTAATTTTTTGTCCTTTTTGTCATATATCCGTATCTTTCTGCATAATATTAAAATGGAAACACACGAATCAAGTATATTTTGGTATGTCTATTGTCGTTTAAGCCCGTATTAAAAAATGATAAATGGTATGTGTAATAGCACATACCACAATATCTATTGTTGCATACCCACATTTTCAACTCATCTCACCATAACTTAAGAAACACCAACATATTACTTTCCATTATTATACAAGTTTTCAAGATATTTTTTATCCTTTTCCTTTTGATAAAAGTAAACACAAACACAATAGATTCTAAACTTGAACAATATACATAAGAATAAGAGAATAAAACTAGAGATGGTCAAGAAATGCTTACAAGAATAAAAGACACAAGTATAGAACACAAGATATATAAGCCCAAAATGACTAGATCTATAAAACCTACTTATAAAATTAGAAACCCTAATTTTATAATCTTGAAAACCCTTGAAATTTAAAGAACTACTACTTGGATCAACCTTAGATAACTATAACTAACATCTTGTAACACTTGAATCTTGAAGGAAATCAAAAGTTATGGATTAGGTTAGGTGTTATAGGTGAGCCGCGAGCAAGAGAGCAAGGGAAGGAAGAGAGAAATTTTTGTAACGCTTGTATGTGTAAGATATGACCTAAGAATGAGAAAGTATGGTATTTATATGATCAAGTTAGGGTTTTGTGGTATCATAGTTCAAGTCATGTGGCTTGAACCACTCTTTCTTGGCTCACTATAGGGTGCGTCCGATTTTGGGTTTAGGAGGGCAAGACCACGACAAAATTTGCTAGTCCATGGTTCTATAAGCAAATAATTTCTACCAAGTTTGAGTCCAAATGTGGTCAATAGTGATATAGAAGTTACATGCTATTCCTTGGTTAGAATTTCTTGCGCATGAAGTGACCCCCTTATATTTCATATCTTAATGCTTAAATGATCACATGCATGGGAAATCAAAAGATCTTCATGAATTAATTTAGGATTCATGGTGGATGTTGTATGTGTGTTTAGGCGTCCCACCTGTCAAACAAAGGGAGGAGAACAAAATTTTTAGCATTACAATGCTGACGGATGATAACTCGAGTTTTTACACGAAAAGTTTATAAGCGGGTTTCCGGGGTTCGTTTGATCAAAACCGCGAAAAACTCAATTAAAAAGATAAAACCCAAAATAAAAATTGAAAGTGAATTAAAAATCACGAAACACTCAAAAAAGTTAAAATATCTCATATAAGGCCTAAATTAATTAATAACCGATGCCGGGACGCGCCCGATGATTCTTTTTTAGATACCGCGTTTTAACTTCCTAGAGAGACATACTCCACTAGCAGATTGCAAACACACGAAACATGTAAGAAGTCAAAGATAATAATCAGAAAAGGTTTTAAAATGTTGATCTGAAATTTAAACGGGGTGTGGCATCGCTTTCCCCTTTAAAAGAGCTTGTCCTCAAAGCTAGGGACTAGCTTGAGACGCTATTCAGGGTTAGCGGAAAGATAAGGGTAACTTTTCTGCATTGGTCTTTCGCGCTCTTCCCAGTACCGTGGGACCGTCTTTCTTGAATTCCAATGGACATTCACGATTGGAATGCGACTTTGTTTCAAACGTTTAACTTTGCGGTCCATAATTTTAACCGGTTCTTCAATGAAATTGTGCTTGTCGTCGACGTGGATTTCGTCCAACGGAATAGCGAGTGGTTCGTCAGATACGGGATGTGTGGTATAAATAACAACACTTGTCAAATCTTGACTATGTAAAGTATAAAGGCAAGTTGTTCATGATATAATACAATTCCGTTATACCTCACTATTTCATAATACCGTTATCCAGGGTTGCACCCTGATTTTGTTAAACCAATCTTTCGAAATTTATTTTATGCCAATTAAACTTGGTAATTTCAACGTCATCATTGGTATGGATTGGTTATCCAAGTATCATGCCAAAATTCTCTATGACGAAAAAGTCGTCCACATTCCTATCGATGGTAAAACTTTGATCATCCGAGGTGACCAAAGTAAAACCCGACTAAATCTCATATCCTGTATAAAAACCGAAAGGTATATATCCAGGAGATCCGTCTTTCTTCTTATCTTTCAGAATGTGTATCGATTACCGGGGGTTGAATAAACTTACTATAAAGAATCGTTACCCATTACCCATGATCAATGACTTATTCAACCAACTTCAAGATTCGAGTGTTCAACCGAAAGTAAGGGATAAAGATATTCCTAAGACTGCTTTCAGAACACGGACACTATGAATTTCAATTAATGACATTTGGTTTAACGAACGCACCTACTGTATTCATGGATCTCATGAATCGTGTGTGTAAACCATACTTGGACAAATTCGTAATAGTATTCATCGATGATATTCTCATCTACTCTCGTAACGAAAAAGAACACGCAAATCATCTGAGAATCATTTTAGAATTACTCAGAAAGGAGGAATTGTATGCCAAATTCTCCAAGTGTGATTTCTGGATCAATATCGTGCAATTAAATGTCTCATTATTCTTCTCATAATCATACCACCAAGGAAACATCTTCTACTTAACACCGCTTCGATATCATGTTTTATGCTTAAGTAGGATGATTTATAATCATCTTATTGAAATGAATTAGGACGCTTCTTCATTTGAATAAGGAAATTATAAACCACCGAACTATAAATTTATAAATTCTCAGTTACAAGGATTGGGACGCCTCTGTTTGTAAATGACAAATTATAAATGAGTGAACTTAATTTTATGGCATTCGTACAAAAAATTCTATTTCAATCCGTTTGTACAAATAATTCTTTTTCGATCATTTAATCATTATCATTATTACCATCATACAAATAAGTCTCTAGACTTCTTTCGATTTGTAAATTGTTCACTCAATTATTTACAAACATCACTCCGGCATTCAACTAAATCTCGGGACGAGATTTCTTTTAAGGGAGAAGGACTATAATTCAACTAAATCTCGGGATGAGATTTCTTTAAGGG
This sequence comes from Tanacetum coccineum, assembly GCA_026074375.1. NCBI lineage: Eukaryota > Viridiplantae > Streptophyta > Magnoliopsida > Asterales > Asteraceae > Tanacetum > Tanacetum coccineum. The sequence continues at coordinate 40,302 of BQNB010027749.1, forward strand.
GTAGAGACTATAACAACCCGAAATTTTCATCAATGTAATATCTACCTATTTTATTATGATCACCTTTGTACGGGGAAATTTTTCGCTTTATTACATTATTTACATAGCAAACTAAATGAGCTCACACAACCTACCTATGCCATCTATATCTATGTTTATATCATGTAAACATCCTAAATATGTCAAGTCTATGCCTTAATATCATTTTTACCAAAATCGTTATTCATTTAACAACGTTATATCAAAACAAGCTTTAAACGTTAAACGTTTATATCAAAACCCTAACTATATGTAATGTATACATATAAAATCAATGTGAAAACCTTCAAACATATGTACAAGTGTATAATGAACCATATTTGAATCATATTTTCCCTCCAATTCAATGTACAACTCATTTAAGCTCAATGTACAAGTCAATAATACCTAAAACCTAATTAGGTCATTTAAGCTCCTAAACCATATTTAAACTTTACACCACTTTAGCACAAGGTACAAGTACTTAATTCATGACTCCTAAACCCTAATATATCCCTAATCTAAACCCTAATCCATGTTTTAAAACCCTAAACCATAAAACAAAACCCTAAACCCTAATTTCATTTAAACCTTAAAACTAAACCCTAAAACCTAAAACTAAGCCCTAAACCCTAATCCTAAACATTAAACCATAATCCTAACACTAATCTTAAACCTTAATCTATCCTAAACCCTAACCCTAACTAGAAATTAAAACCCTAAACCCTAACCCGAAATAAAATGAACCCGGTACCATTTTCTTTCCTTTTTGACCCATTTTACACCCAAGCTAGCAACCAAGCACCTCAAGCACCTCTATGACATCACCAAGCAAGCAACCAAGTAGCTTATAAGCACCTCCATCACCGCCTTGTCTTTCTTTTCTTGCCATAGCCATAAACACCCTTCCAACACTTCATATCAGGTTTCTAACTTATAAGACTCATCATACTATCCCTCAATACTCACCTCAGTTAGCTTAGACACTTATCAAGTCCCCTTAGAAGCAAGAAAAACTTGGCCACCCAACTGTTTTAAAACCCCATATAATAGCCGACCCTATACACCCCTTTCAAAATTCCAACTACACATCTTCATCTCATTCCCTTAAAATGGAATTCTATCCTTCCATGAACAGCAATAGAATATCAAAGAAGTCCCTAACTCATAATAGTAGCCAAGTAAGCAAAAAATGAAGCCTGAATCGTTACTAGGCTAAGCGAATCGGAAAACCCCATTTCGACCCTAAGCTCATAATAGTAGCCAAGAAGCAACATTATTATATACATGGTCAAACTAAGGAATTGTTGGTCAAGGGACCAAACCCGCAATGGATCAAAACCACAAGGACCAAACTCGATAAAGAAAGCATAGGGACCAAATTTGTTAGATCCGGCAAACCACAAGGACGATTTATGTTATTCTCTCTAAAATTAATCATCATAACACAAACCTGATCATCTTGAATAACACAATCCAAACTTCATATGAAATTAGGTTTTCAAGGTGCATGTGAACGCCATATGCTTATGCATCTTGCTTTAACTTTGATGTTGTCTAACATATGATCAACATCACATAAAAGGCTAAAGTTTTAGCTCATTGGTAGTCTGCAAAAAACATTAATTAACAATATTAAGAATATAAGATGTGATTAGGGTTGACAATGTATTCAAATTTAGAAAATATTATACTATAATTAAGGAAATATATTTCAGAATTATAAACTTTTAATTTTGCTAAAGAATAGATAATCTATATTAAAAAAGAATATTTTCTTACATAATTTACGGATATTAAAATTTTTTGTTACATAATTTACGGATAATGAAATTAACAAATAGAACTGTTTAGTATCATGCATATACTTATGACATGAAATAAATATTTATGATGATCATAAAACACAAAACATGATCATTATGCAAGAAGACAATAACTATGATCAAATACAACTGTTTTGTATCATGCATAAACATAATTAAAAACATGATAACAAAAATAAGTTAAACATAATACAACATTATGCAAACAGTAAATTCAATTATTACAATTAGAATGATAAACACAATGATAAAACTAAAATAAAATTGTAAGCATTAATATAATGTTTTGTTGTTGTAGAGAGAACAGAAGATGTTATATGAAAATGAATGATGGGTGCAATTTATACCATAGGATTAGGGTTTACCATTGTATTGAAATTTGAAATTTTATACTATAATTAAGGAAATTATATGTCAAGTTTATAAAAAATATTAAGGTTGACATTGCATTGAATTTGAAATCCACAAACTATAATTAAGGAAATTATAAATCACTTTAATCAACTTTTAAATTCTAAAAAGCAACTAATTTACATTTAATAAGTGTATATCTTGTTACACAATTTAAGATGACGAATTTTTTGAAATTTTTTAATTATTTTGAAATCTTATTATCTTAATGTTATAAAAAACGGAAAACATATCATTTTAATTTTTTTACATGGATTTATGATTAACAACACAAAAAGATTGTATAATTAACTTATGACAAATCATGATAATAACAGCATGAAGATGGACATTAACAATCATCACAACATAAAATAGCACAAAAATTTGTTAATACAAATAATGTCTAAAAACGTTATTTATATTTTTCGACCTCTCAACGTTTTGATAATAACAAAATGTAAAAACGTTTACAATAAAATTAAACGTTTACAAATTATTAATCGTAAAATTCTATTTCTAAGATTAGTGATCACTTAAGGTATGAACAAACAAATCATTAAGCATGATTAGTGATCAAGAAAATACTTTTCTCATCCATTACATTTTTCTAAAAGATTTCACAAAAATTAATAACAAAATATTTTATAATTAAAAAAAGATTTTTATAAAAACTTAAAAATCTAAAATCCCAAATTCTCCCCCCCCCCAAAACGGAAGCTTCAATACCAGATACAATCTTCCCCAACAAAAAAGACAAAAAAAAGGAGCAGGAGTTCTACTGCGGCCCCTTATAGGCATGCGGACCCCTATATATATGAGGACCGCCACCAGTTACCGTTAAAGGCTTTTCCCTTCTATAAATAACTAGTCCACCCCTTGCTAGAAATCAACCATCTTTGCATGAATTTTCCTCACACATCATTCTCTCTCTAAAAACCTTCTTTCTCTCACTAACATCCTTAAGATCTTGTTTCAAGTGTCTATATCGCTCTTCTCATCTTTTCCCTCTTTTTCAGTGCAAGAAAAGAACACATCGTATTTCGCTAAAAACAAGTGTTATTAGTGATCTCTCCTGCCTTTCTTCAAAATCAAACCTCTTAATTTGTTAATTATCCTTGTGTATTTGTGTGAATCGGATAGTGTTAAATCCGATAAGAGTAGGAATCTAGTATAGTGAGTTTGATTTATGAAGTGGTATAATGTTCTAGTTAAATTAGGACTCGACCATCTAGCTATTATGTCAGAAAATAATGTAAGGCGACGTGTAAACAATTTTTTCACCCCAAAGGGAGCTGTTGACATAGCTAAATCTCGAGTCGTGATACTCAGGGAGGAGTAGGAGCGATAGAGTTCTTCGTAAGCGAACCACTATAAAATCTTGTGTCCTTGGTTTTTTGGCTGTTCCCTTTCCTTATCTCTTTACATATTATTGATGTTACTATTTTTTTGTTTAGATAGTTATTGCCTGTTCATATTGTGATTGGCGTTAAAACAAATAACTCGTAATCTAAACAATTTTTAAAGCAAACTTCTAAACGTAAAACGACCTAATAACTATTCACCCCCCCACCCTCCTCATCTCTAGTTTCACAATTGGTAACAGGAGCCAAGTCACTCAAAATTTTTAAAATAAATTATATTTTAAAACATGATCGATCTATGGAACCCCGACACAAATCTAGATAGGCAATACCATAGCAAAACCACCACTTTTTGAAATTGATAGCAATTATTATTAAAAAATAGATTCCAACATATGTAAAATTAAAAGATCTAGAGCTTGGCAAGTTATATACCAAACGTTGATTTTCAACACTATTGTACAAAATCCGGAAACCAAATAATATGATGTCATTATCCCGTTTGAAAAAACAAACCGATGATCTCAAAAATAGACTTCGAAAAACAATGAAGCCAAAATGGTTATTTTACAACGCTTTGTCAAGAGAGCTAGATGAAAGAAATATTCATGTGTAACCGCAAAAGAAAATTTGGAAAACTTGTTAATCACCCACAAGGTAATAGCCAAGTCAAAGATAATAAGATCGACCTTTTGGTTCAACAATATAACAATTCTCATTTCTAAGACTAATCTATAGATAGTCTTTCGCTAAGATTTAATGATAATATTACAAGTCTTAAAGCTCTTGAAGAATGGTATTCCTAGTAAGAACTACGTAAGGAAGTATCTTAGGCTCTACATCCCAAATGGAGAGCAAAGGTCACGGCGATTGAAGAGTCGAAAGACTTAAAAACGTTCACTATCTTTTGATGAACTTATCAGAACCGCAAAGTTCATGAAATGATCATACAGAGAAATGATTCCGAAATAGTCAAAGAAAAATTAAAAGGAAATCTTAGCTTTTAAAAGGCGTAAAAGAATCTAGTATAGAAGAGTGTGTCGATTTCGTTAGCGAAGACAAAGAATCCGCCATGGCGTGTAAAAGACATCAAGAAGTTCTCTATAAGAAGAGGTAGATTACGTGAGACAAAGCCTCAAACGAACAAAAAGAACTTTTAAAGAAGCCGAGATGACAAAAATGATAAAAGTGATAGAAAATACTTTAGATGCGGCAACCCGAATCATCTTATTGGAGAAATTTCCAAAACCACTGAAAGATAAGAACAAAGAGCCTTTTTTGTCAGAGGCTCTTAAGAGCGAATAGCGTGAAGAAGATGATGATAAGGTCAGAAACGAAACGATGTCTTTATCTCATGCATCAAAGTGAGGTATGTTTCCTGAATCATCTTTACTATTTAGTGATGGAAACTCATCAATTGGATGATTTAGCTTTAGACAACGAATATGAAAAGTTATCAAAATGAGTCAAAAGATAATCACTAAGAACAAAAGTTAAAAGCACTAGAAAATAGTCTAGCAAACCGGCTTAGGAGAAATAAAATATAAATTATCCACACTCGAGAAAAACAAGGGAAGTTGATCTCGATGTGCAAAGTGTCATACGCTTACATTAAGAATAAGCAAAAAACTCATAGAAGAATCCACTAGATTAAATTAATTTGAAAGAATACACATTGTTTAAAGAAATTTAAGTAATCAAAAACCCTCCAGTGATAAATTAGTTTAGGGTTTAATTCATTGAACAATCATCTATTGAACTAAAGGAAATAAAATTTGTGAAAACCAGAAATGTGTCCTCTGATGAGTTCCTAATAAATATGGGCGGCCCCCAAAGTGACCAGGCGGCCCCTAAAATAATTATGGGACTGCCACCAGCAACGCCTGGATCTGAGAAAAGTGTGTCTTTTCAAAAATCTATTTTGGGTCCTAGACCAAAACACATAATTGTAAACAAAGCCAGCCAAAGTTCCCGTTGCTAGTGACAATGAAGTTAAACAATTTTATAAGCCATTGTCAAAACCCGGAGTTAGATTTTCTAAACCCAATTTTAGATCAAAAACTCCACCTCCTAGAAGAGTCAATAATAATTATTCTCGTCCTAAAACACCGCAACCAAAAAGACATGTTGGTCGACAAAACCAACCTCATGGCTTTCCCGTAAGTTGGAACAACTTTCCACGTCAAAGTTACATGCCATGGGAAATGTGTCTTCCATTCTCACATCCCAACCAATTGCATCAAATGCAAGGGATGTTTGGCACTAACAACTTTGGACCCATGAGATATTGGGGACCAAATGTTTGAGTTATTGTCTTATATAAATAGATATGCCTTGGAGTCGACTTGGAGCCCGACGAATGGATCAAGGATAGCGGATGCTCTAAACATATGACGGGCAACCGAAAGCTCTTCTCCACTTACAAGGCATACAATGGAGGTAACGTCATTTTTGGTAGTAATCTTCGCGGTAACATCATTGGCAAAGGTACGATTTCTAATGACTCTCTCAAAATAGATAATGTAGAACATGTTGATAACTTAGGATTTAATTTGCTAAGTATAGGACAAATATGTGACAATAAGTGTAGAGTAACTTTCTCTGAACATGATAGTGAAATCACTAAGGACGGTAAAGTCATAGGTAGAGGTATTAGGAAGAAAGGCTTATATGTGATGAAATTAGGAAATAAGCCAAAGGATCAAATTTGTCTAACAACGATTGATGAAAATTCCACCTTGTGGCATAGGAGATTAGGACACGCAAATATGCGTCTCATTCAATCGTTGGCCTCTAAGGAATTAGTTAGAAACTTACCTAAGCTTAAGTTGATCAACATTTTTGTGATGCTTGCAAAATTGGAAAACAAGCTCACGCTAGTCACAAAGCTAAGAATGTAGTCTCAACGACTAGATGCTTAGAACTTCTCCATATGGATCTCTTCGGTCCATCCACCGTACGGAGTTACGGAGGAAACCGTTACACCCTAGTCATAGTAGATGACTACTCTAGGTATACTTGGACTAGATTTCTTAAGGATAAAACCGAAGCTTTCGATCAATTCGAAATATTTAGTAGGAAAATCCAAAACCAATTAGGTTGTTCAATAGTGTCAATTAGAACCGACCACGGTAGAGAATTTGATAATGAGGTGCAATTTGGAGAGTTTTGCAATAACAACGGTATTACACATAACTTCTCGGCTCCACGCACTCCTCAATCAAATGGCGTGGTTTTAAAGGAAAAATAGGACACTTCAAGAAATGAGTAGGACTATGTTGAATGAGCAATCGTTACTATAAAAGTTTTGGTGTAACGCCGTAGATACTTCAACATACATTCTCAACCGAATTCTTATTAGAGCCATTCTAGGAAAAACACCTTATGAACTCTTAAGAGGTAGAAAACCTACACTAGATTATTTTAGAGTGTTTGGAAGCAAGTGCTTCATTTTGAACACAAAAGACTACCATACCTAGTTTGACCCAAAGTCATATGAAGGTGTCTTTTTAGGTTATTCTAAAAATAGTAAAGCTTATATCATCCTAAACAAACACACTAGGAAAGTCAAAGAGTCACTTAACGTGACATTCGATGAAACTCCTCCACCCTCTAAGACATCACCCTTGGTGGATGATGACTTAGAATGAAGAAGAAGCAATTAAAGTCACCAAAAAGAAAAACCTAGAAAAATGACATTGTGGATGAAACTTTAGAGATTGATGAAATAGTCAACATTTAAAGGAATCTAGGAACCACCCATTAGAAAAGTCATTGGGAAACCGTAACGCTTAACCACAAGATCTTTAGTCACAAGCTCCAAAACCAAAGTAACTTCTTTTTGTTTTTATATCCAACTATAAAAAACCTAAGAAATGAATGAAAGCATTAGGAGATGAAAGTTGGATAGTCGCCTTGCAAAAAGAATTAAATCCTCAACCTAGGAATATGACAATCATAGAAACTAAGTGGGTATTTAGAAATAAGTTAGACGAGAATGGTATTGTTTCTCGAAATAAGGCTAGGTTAGTTGCTCAAGGCTACAACCAACAAGAGGGCATCGATTATGATGAAACTTATGCCCCGGTTGCTAGACTTGAGTCCATTAGAATATTATTAGCTTATGCTTGTGCCTTAGACTTTAAACTATTCCAAATGGATGTAAAAAGTGCATTCCTGAACGGTTTTATCAATGAGGAGGTATACGTGGCACAACCTCCAGGATTCATTGATTTCAAAAAACCGGATCATGTTTATAAATTAAAGAAAGCTTTATATGGTCTTATACAAGCACCCAAAGCTTGCTATGATAGATTAAAAGTTTTCCTTATTAAACATGAATATAAAATGGGAATGGTAGATAACACTCTTTTTACTAAGAAGAAAAGTTCAAATCTCATCATTGTTCAAATATATGTCGATGACATTATATTCGGTTCAACTTGTCAAGACATGTGTGATAAATTTGCCAAAATCATGCATGACGAGTTCAAGATGAGCATGATAAGGGAACTAACTTCTCCTAAATTACAAATTAAACAACTAGAAGATGGGTATATTCTATTAAAATCAATCTAAGTAATTAAAAGAAATGGCTTAAGAAATTTGGTCTAGGAATATTCTAACCCATGAAAAAACCCTCATGTCTGCGAACTAAACTCATATAGATGAAGAGTGTGAGTCGGTAGATAGTACCAAGTATCGAGGCATGATAGGTAGTTTATTATACCTAACGGCAAGTAGGCCCGATATCATGTTTAGTGTCTGCCTTTGTGCTCGCTTCTAAGAGGCTCCCAAAACCTTATATTCTGATACATTAAAGGCACTACACACTTAGGATTATGGTATCCTAAGGGGACTAGCATAGAAACCGTAATATATGCCGACTCTGATCATGCGGGAGATTATGTGGACCGAAAGAGCACTAGCGGTATTTGTACGTTCGTGGGATGTTGTTTGACATCTTGGTTCTCGAAGAAACAAACCGCTCTTGCTATATCTACTACCGAAGCTGAATACGTAAGCGCCGGAAAGGCATGTCAACAAGCACTATGGATGAAACAAGCTCTCATCGACTAGGACGTACGACTCGACGACGTTCCCATCATGTGCGACAACAAAGGCGCAATTGGCCTTAGCAAAAACCCGGTGCAACATTCTCGTACCAAACACCTCGACATACGTCACCAGTTTCTTCGTGATAATGTCTAGAACGGACATATCTCAATCGAAAAAGTGTCGTCCGTCGACAACATCTCCGACATTCTTACTAAAACCCTTAAACGTGAATCATTTAACTATCTACGTCTTGGTTTAGGAATGATGGAACACATTCCATAAACCTTATGTGTACGTTTCTCCTTCTTCTAGTTTCGATTCTAGTCCGTGTTCCATTCCATGTCGTGACAACTTGAATATTTCATCCGAAGTACTTTAAGCATTTTTAATTCGCGAAATGTAAATTAACATGTCACTCCTCTTTTGTTAAATTTTCGTCAAAAACTCAAGTCCAATACCCTTTACTGAGGGCGGCCCCCCAATATATTTGGGACCGCCAGGAGATATGGGACCGCCATCAGCAGACCATAATATGGAACACTTAAACAAAATTTTTCAAAACACAAAAACAAACACTCCTTTATCTGCTGCCATTGACGAACACGACCCAAAACCCACCAAAACTCAAATTCAACCATTAAAACATCAATTGAAGATCAAATCAACACTAATAATCAATCCTAATATCACAAAGATCATCAATTGTAAGTCATTTCATCTATTTTCTTTCAATTTGAGTCTAGGGTTCATGATGAACACCAAAAATTGAAATTGGGGATTTTCGTGTTTTCTTTTAATTTTGTACAATTAAGACAACTAGGATACAATGTATAACTAATATGCTTCCCGTAGATATAGGATTTGCATACATTTGTGAATTTGTTGAAAAATTGATTTCGAACCAAAACCCCAATTTTATTTTCAAATCACTCACGTTAGGAACATAATAAAATTGTTGTTATGCATTGTTAATCCAACCTAAAAACGTTTTCAAACACATGCATAATGATCTCATGAACAAATTTCGAGATACATAATTCATATGTATTTTTCGACTTGTTTGGATGAGCAAAATCAAATTAAGGAGCGTTTGGATTAACTCTTAGGATTTTATATTTAGGTCGAGTTAATCGTTACTCCACACTTGTTGCATATAGGCACACACTAGGCATCTCGTTAAATGAAGGAATCTCACTACAATTATCTTTTCCAATTTTAGGTGAAATGACCTTGGAAGATGAATTACGATACACAAAATCATACGTTCCAACAATCTCAAACGAAAACTATATTCCTGATATCTTAAAACCCATCATTCGAAACCTAGAATGTAGGTCAATCCATGAAGGTCGCCCTATATCTCCTGAATCCAATAAATACGATAATATTCAAACCCTTTTTCAAATTATCAAACTTTCGAAAATATATGAACTCCATGAAGAAATTTGTCCAATATTTCTACTTGAATTTTATTCTTCAATGGAAATCACCAAAGATGACAATCTAAACATCTTCTTAACATTTTGGGCATTGAAAAGAACATTTAAGTTCTCACTCAAGTTATTTGCCTCAATTCTCTCCATTCACTGTGAAGGAGAATGTTATTACTCTGAAGAACCATCTCTCGACTCTTTGAAAACTAATCAAGAGTTAAACACACCATATCAAACACACATTCCAACACCAAAGGAAATTATCCAATCAATCACAACAACTGGACAAACAATTTTTCCAAACATAATCCTCAAGGAAGAACTTCGTCATGACATGAGATCTTGGAATGAAATCATTCAAGATAATACCTTTGGCACTCAAAATGACTCACCATTTCTTCCTGCATCATCATGTCGCATGATGTATTGCATTCTAACAAGTACTCCCTTCAACTTTGCCTACTTTCTAACCAAACTAGTTAAAAATATTAAAAATCAACCAAATTCTCCAATGCCATATGGAATGATTCTAAATCGTCTATATGATCACATCATCAAAATTAATCCTCATCTACGAAAATCAAAATACAAATTATATTGGCCATCCATGAAACCTTGGGTTCATCCTACTCATCTTAAATCAACTAACTACTTATCCTCAGAAGAAGCTTCAAGTGTTGACTCAAATGATGGTTGAAATATTCCCCTAGAATTATTGCTAGGGATACGTACTATTATTATTACTATGTAATACTATCTTAACCTCTATCATGGATAATCAAGTACGTGTATAATGTGTCTACATTATTATTTAATGATTGCTATGTGACATTTAGTAGACATTTTAGTCATTTATATGCTTTATCTTGAGTACATTACATGACTTATTCTCTCCTTTAGATGTATTATGTGATTCTTGAAGTAATGGAAATGCCATAATCGCCCTTCTATATCTTATTAACCACTCTGAAAATTAAAAATTTTGGAAAATTTTGCGAATCTCTAGAAAATGGTCCCCTTAAATATAGGGCGGCCCCCTAATATATATGGGACCACCACCTGATATAAGGGACCGCCATCAGGAAACCACGAAATTTTCCTGTCCCCTCTTTTTCTGCAACTCTGACCCTATTCTACTTAGGTCTAACCATCCTTTCCTAGAATCTACATTCTTTAATACCATCATTTCCTAGACAAAACACTTCCTAGAATCTTCATTCTCCAATACCATGCCTTTCCCAAAATCCTTCTATATAACCATCATTCTCCTCCATATCAATCTACACTTCTTTTCTACATCTTTCTCTCATCATCAAGATCTCAATGACATCCTCTAGCAAATCCACTCATGACTACTCTAGAAAACACCGAAGGGCCATTCTTGAGCCTTAGAGACAAAGTCACAATCTCCCACCATCTCCTCTACCTAATAGGAATACACCTACCTCTCCTTCTACAACCAATTCTTCACCATCTCTTTCACCTCCACAAAACCCATCTCCAAACCAAATAGCACATGAACTTCATCACTTATCTAATCTTCTTGAGATTAATATCCAACAAGCAATTGAGGCCACAAATCCTTTACCTCCTACCTCACCATGCATCCGTCCACCTTCCTTAGATCAAGTAAACCTTCATTCAGAATTCTGTCATTGTTGTTTGAATACCCAAAATCTATTCGATACATTGAAAGATGACCTTAACCGTATCAAATCTCTCATCATTGGTCCTTCTACTCAATTTCCATCTTCAATAACAACCTCCTCACCATAATTGAACAATCTCAAAGGCTTAGTAATAAACAACCCTTCTTTTGATTAAGGCATCTTCTACCTTTCAAGAATCAACTAGTGTAGATCTATGCCTTATTATGTCTTTATGATTATCTACTTTCTATTGTAATGATTCCTACAAATGTTGTATGAATGTGTCTTAGCTCTTATTAAGATCTAGTTTTTAAATTTTATGTTGAATGTATTAGTTGGATGTGCTAGTGTATGAGTTTCTTGTTGGTTGAATGAAACTCTTCTTTGGTTAAATTGAATACAATGTGTTAACTTGAAAGATATTTGTCTTGCACTTGTACTTCTAACCTTGTTTTGTAGCACACAATTTTAGTATAATTGATCCCTTGGTGCCTCGAACAAGGGGGAGAATACATCAAGGGGGAGTCTTGATATCGTCGATCTCTTTCTTCCTTCGACAACTCGATGATCATTCTTTTTGAATTTGACAAAAAAGGGGAGAAATGGAACATAACTCATTTAATAATTTGAGATCTTTAATTTTATTTAAAATGATTTTATATTTTGTCATCATCAAAAAGGGGGAGATTGTTAATACAAATAATGTCTAAAAACGTTATTTATATTTTTGGACCTCTCAACGTTTTGATAATAACAAAATTTAAAAACGTTTACAATAAAAATAAACGTTTACAAATTATACAGATACAACCTTCACCACAAAAAGACAAAAAAGGGAGCGGAGTCTAGTGGCGGCCCCCTTATAGGCCTGGCGGCCCCCTTATATATAAGGGACCGTCGGGACCGCCCCCAGATGACCGTTGGGATTCCCTGCCTATAAATACTGCTCCATTCCCAGCAGAAAAACATTCCTCTTTGCACCAGCCCACCTCCATCACCGCCCAGAAGCAAACACAAAATATCGCCCCCCCCCATACAGACCCCTTAAAGCACCACCCCCCACCCAATGACCCCCAGAAACCCCACCCCGCAACCCGTAAAACCCCCAACAGCCCTAGATCCCCATACCATAACACCGCAACGAGTCACCCAACCGGTCACCACCCCCCCATCCAACAGCAGTCCAATCAATAACCCGCCCCTCTTAAACGACAACCACCACCCAAAGACCAACACCCCCCGATATAATCACCCCCCACAAAACGACCCACAAAGACTCCTACCCCACCCCCGATATACATACCCCCCTATACAATTTGAAAATTCAAAAATCCCCACCCCCCCCAAAACTGAAGCATCTCCACCAGATCCACCCTTCCTTCACCAAACGACAAAAAAGAGCGAGTCGAGGCGACGCCCCGTATAGGCCGGGCGCCCCCTTTAAAATAACGTCTATGGACTGCCCAGACCGCCCCCAGCGAGTCTTGGATTTCCTGCTATAAATAATGCCCTTCATACCCACATAAGACAAAATTCCTCTTTGCACAAAAATTTCAGTCTTTTCTTCCTCTCTCTAAATCTTCTTTCTATCACTAAAACTCTTGATCACTAACATACTTAATTTGTTTTCAAGTGATCTAAAGTCCTTACTTCTCATCTCTTCTTCTCATTTAGTGCAAGCAATAACACTCAGTATTCGTCACGCAACGAAGTGTTTAATTAGTGATCTCTCCTCTTTTTTTCTAAGTACCAAACCTCTATTGTATTTATCTTGTGTATTTGTGTGATTCGGATATTGTGTAGATCCGATAGTGTAAATCTTGTCAGTGTGTATATCTTATGAAGTGGTAGGACTCGACATTTAGCTTAGTGTCGGAAAATAACCTAAGCGACGTGTAAACGATTTTCTCCGCCTAAAGGGAGCTTGTTGACATAGTGAAATCTCGAGTCGAATACTCAGGGAGTGGAGTAGGGCGAAGAGGTGCTTCGTAGCCGAACCACTATAAAATCTTTGTGTCTTGGTTTGGTTGTTTCTCTCCTTACCTTTTTACATTATTATTGTTGTTATTTAGTTTTCATTTAGATAGTTATTGCTTGTTCATATTTTTATTTGATTGAACATATAACTCAGATCTATAGATTTTTGAAAGTAAACTTTTAAAACGTAAAACAAACATGTAAACTATTCAACCCCCCCCCCCTCTAGTTTCCACATATATTATACACATCTTTTTTTTAACACTTTATATTACCATGATATATAAAGAAAAATTCTTTTTAGAAAATTTAAGTATAAATTTGAACTAAGACTAAAAAGTCTAAAAATGTTGATTTTAAAAGGACTTTTAAGTGATAAAACCACTAACTTGTATAATTTTCGAAAAGAGCACGTATTATTAATCTGGTTAGAAACTTCGGGGAGGAAAAGCCACAAATTACACTTATGAGCTCTTAAGATAACCAACTAATCCTTGCTTAGCATCCAACTTATATTCAACTCTATCATTTCTCGTTCTTCGCAAATTTAAAATCTTTAATAAAAAGATCCGCGAATGCTTAGTCTAATAAAATCAAGCTTTGCATATTTAAAGTCTATTATGGAAACTTGCAAACTCTTGGCTTTTTCAAGCTAGAATTCGCGTTTTAAAGCTTCTTGTATAAAAGACTAGCAAAAGCTTTCATTTATATAGGTTAAGGGGCAAGCTAGAGCGCAACATGCTCGATCAAGTCAAAATTTATTCTTATTCTCACCATCGGAAAGTCAAACATTTGTGTCAAAACACTTATTTTATTTTTGAAATTTTTTTAATTTTGGCATAAAATCACATATTTTTGGTGGCAAAACGGGGTTACGTGAAGACAAGGTAAATGCAAGTAAGATCAAATCGATAGATACCCCCATACTAGAACTACACATTGTCCTCAATGTGAGATTGCCACCCCCATACTAAAGTCAATGCATAATCCTAATATAAAGGGGTCTCTACGTAAATCCAAAGTCGTTTATTAATTATGCAAATAGATAAACGTTAGTTAATAAGATCTAGGATATCGGATTCCCATATATAAGCATGCTAAGGATTGAAGCTCGAGTGGACGATGGACAAAACCACGAGCACGAGAGTCTTCATAATCCGGGCAATCCTGGACATAAAACACGAAACACGAAACACAAGAAAGGAAAGAGGCGAGCCGCCTCACGTCACACTTATTAGAAAATAGAAAAAGAAAGATAGAAACACGGGTTGCCTCTCGAGAAGCGCTTGTTTTTGTGCGAGTCTCTAGCTTGACTCTCCCTATATCATCGTGATATTAGGGACAAAACATGTAGAAGAGAAAATCTTCATCGGACTTTCATTCAAGATGTTTAGATAAACATTGAAGCACATGAAAGTTCCACTCCTATGAGATGCCACCGGTTCTAGAGAAGAAAAATGAAAAGCGGAGATGTCGGGGTCAAAAATAGTATCCTCACTCCCGGAGGAGAGTGGAAGAGAAGAATCCATAGAATAAGTAAGATAAGGAAGGAAGATTCGGATAACATATGTGAGGGAAAGATAATGGCGATCCTCAAAGGATAATCTCACATATGTTGGAGAAAAAAATTTCTCCCAAATCCCGGGGTCGAAAACTTTGGCCATACTCTTCAAATTATCATTATCAGGTTCATCCTTTAAGCTTATTGGGTTATGATTTAAAAACACCTCGGGAGGGAGATTATGGGTAGTATCTTTAATAAGCAAATTCTCAAGATAGATAATGTCTCCCTCCGAGTCATAATAATCGTCCTCAAAATCCATAGAAACATCAGATTTTATTACTTTAAGTTCCTCAAAATTAAGTTCTTTCGGGGGAAGAGGAGATGATGGATCATTATTTAATAACTTCTCGAGTAGAAGAATGTATCCCTTCGGGTCAAAGTCGTCATCATCAAAACCTGGTGGAATGGAATCACTTGTAAGACAAGCTTCGATTTCTTCCAAAACCAAATCACCACCCGGGTCAAAACACTCATCCTCATTAAGCTTGGAAAGAGGTGTGACTAGCAAATCCGGCTCATCAAGTTTAGAAACATAGGAGTCCTTGCTCTCGATGTCCTCTAACACCTCATTAAAAAGAGGATTTACGTCACTAGAGATGTATTCGTCATCACTAGAGGTAAACTCATCATTAGCATCAAAGAGTGGATTAGAGAAAGTCACGGGATTATCACAAAAAGGCAAATCACACTCACTATCGGACGTATCCTCGGACTCAATTAGGATTGGGACAAGGTCCTCAACACTAGACTTTATTAATTCGTCTGATTCCTTTTTAGGAATAGTGCTAAGATTCGCATCCCCCATGATGAGAGAGTCCTCGGGCTCCATAGTCGGTATGACGGGTGTGATTGCAATAGACGGAGGAATTTGAGAATTAATTTCATTTAAAGGAATAGTACTCTCCTCGTAATCATCGTCATCATAAAAAGAATTGAAATGTCGCAAAGGCTCGGTAGTATAAGTACTAAGATTAATCGCCTACTCTAGTTGCCGAAGCTCTTTCTTTTTATTAATTTCAATACTCATTCCATTGAATTTTCCCTTAAGCTCATCAATATTAATTTCACATTCCCTTCTATAACGAATATCTATTCTCTCATTACGATAATCTTTGATCTGAATTTAATTAATCATACTTTTCATTTCATCTAAATACAGCTGCTTCAGATCCTCCATATCTTGGATACTCATTTCTTGAGGAGATGATTGATCGATGGGATACAGCGAGGGTCGGTCAAATCTGGAATAGTTAGAATTAGGCTCAAAGTATTTTTGATCCATCGGTTGACACTAAAAACTTTCATGAGGACCCCCATAATTATCACAACAAAGATATTGTTGTGGAAAACTCAGTGAATTTTGTAGATAATAATTATCACTAAAGTTTTGATTGTAGCACGGTTCTTGCTCAAAGACAAGCGGTACCTGTGGTGGACAATCATAACCAAAATGAGCGTCGTTCCCACATAATTCACACGAGTATGATTCGTATTGGGGTTGTGGATGGTGGGCGAAAACGTTTGGAGGATCATTGAAAGATTTCAGATTAGGAGCATCAATGGATGAATTTCCATTTCTTGAAGCGCAAAACCAGCAAAATCCTTCTCTAAGACCATATCCACACCACTTGCAAGTACACCATTGACAACGTACACCATTTTCTAACGAATCTCCACACCCAAAACAATGAAATTGGTCGAACGAAGATGTTTGGGGCTGTGAAGGTGGGTAGGAAAAATCGGATGTTTCATCATTT
>BQNB010027750.1:0-57336 GCA_026074375.1 Tanacetum coccineum
CCGTTGAGGAATTAGAGAAGGATGTGATGGCACTACCGAAGCAGATTCGAAAGTTCTCTGTGGCTCAAGACATTGGGGCTCGAGCTGCTGTTCACATCTTTAGTAGGGTTAGTTTTGCTATAGCTAAACTAGTGGAGGCCCAGATAGTATCTCGACTCCCCTTTAATTTGTTGTAAATTTCTAAATTTCTAATAAAGTGATGTTGATATAAAATAATAATAATAACAACAACAACAACACCTGAGGATCTTCTTCAAATAATAATGTTAATAGAGGACCTAATTGATGCGTATTTTTTATTCAAAATGAATTACCAAGTTTTAAATTTCTAAAACTCGCATACCTTTGATCTACAACGCACTAACGGGTAGAGAACCCGATTGTGTGTAGTGTAGGTTTGGTAAATCCGAGGTCGTTTCCAAGAGCTAATATATTTGAAATTTAAGTTTTAATGTCACGGTTTTAAGTTTGCTTAATAAACTAATTTGAAATAAGAGAAATAATGAAATGGAATGAGATATTTAATCAAGGGAGAAAAACGTACTAACCTAGTTACTACTCTAGAAGACAAACCGAAGAATTTGAAGCGACGTCATTAAGAGAAATAGTATATAAACTTGACGAACGATCTCCGGTAAGTAAATTTACACCCTCTTCGGTTCGAACAAAACATGTAGAATTTCAAAAGGCAACTACATGACTATTGTCATAAAATTGTCCAACGCTAAATAAGTTATGTGCTAAACCTTCAAAATAGTAAACTTTCTTGATCATAATCGATCTAATAACTACATCTCCATAGCCAGAAATCACCGCAAAGTCATCATTACTGAAACGAACCATTCCAAGAAACTTTTCCATAAAATTTGTCAAAAGAGCACGATTACCCGTCATATGCTTTGAACATTCCGAGTCGAGAAACCAAATACAAATTTGGACAATCTGCAATAAATAAAACACCAAAGACATTCAACAAACTTCAGGTACCCATTTTTTAATAGGTCCCTTAGAGTTAAGTGTCTTACAAATTTTATCTATTTGATGCATAACTTTGGGAATCCATTTAGCTACTGATTCAGCTAAACGGTAGCATTTTAGGAAACCACCTAAACAAGGTTCTAGGAAAAGATTTATTCAAATTAAACTTAGAACGCACATTCAAAGAATCTCGAGGCTTTTTCCTAAAAGGCGTCTTGCTAACTTGAGAATTACTTAAGTTCACATCATCAAAAACATACATATCATTCATATCATAAGAAGCATGCAATCTAGAATCACAAGAAACATTCATAACATCATTACACGCATAAGCACATTTAGTGTTTACATGATGTTGATTATTATATGACAACAAGTCTTTGCGAGAATATCGCTTAACATCTTTGTTCAAATTTGAATTATGAAAAAAAGACGAAACAATACATGGTGCATTAGACGACCCTTTCTTCTGCCAAATAACACTGCTACACTTAAGTCTTCTAACACTACTATATGTGTCGAAATATGAGAAATGAACAAAATCTCTGTTAGCACAGAAGAAATCACTATTTACTTGTTTCTCATTATATTTTGATGATGTTCTCTTACGTCTTTTTCTTTTTGTTTATATATTCAATTTTATTTGAAGCACAAGATGTTTTTGACACTGAAATTGGTGAAACACTTTGTGACACTTGTATTCTAAACATTCCTGAAGCAATTACGTTTGGACTCTCCAAATTGCCACAACCTTTTTCAACCATTTGACATTCTTTTCACTTTTATTTTCCGATTCAGAAATTGCACTTTCACTTGACTCAATACCTTTTGATTTTATAGACTCAATAATTTCCAAATTTGTTTGCTGAACTGGAGAATCAATCTTTTCAAAATTCTTTTCACTTTTCTTTTCACTTTTATTTTCCGATTCACAAATTCATCTTCCAAATTAATGATAATCTTTTCTAAAATCACAGTCAGAACATACGGTTTGAGTGAACTTGTTTGCTGAACTGGAGAATCAATCTTTTCAAAATTTAGATTAATTATTTCTTGAAAGTAATCATTCAAAAAGTTTATCTTTTCATTCACATAACTTTCATTCAAATTTCCATAATCATAAGCAAACTCAATTTTATTTTCTCTTGCTCTCTTAAATTTCTCAATTTCCAAAGGTTCATCTGAATGTGTGAGAAACATCAGAGTATACCTTAGACCAATAACCCTCTCATCATAAGGACTAGGTCTTAACTCTTTTGCTTTGCATAAATCACTTGGATTTTCAAAACCTGTTCCTTTTCAACCATTATACATTTTATCTTTCATATGCATGAACATGTGTATAGTTTGATGTGTTTGTCCCACTTTATGAAGTTTGTTTTCACAATTGTTTAATCTTTCCAATCACATTTCAATTTCTAAATCCTTTTTACTTACACACTCTTCTAACATTGAAATTATCTTTTGTTTCTATGAAATATCCTCTTGTAACTTCAACACATTATTATTCATCACAACTAATTGACAACTCATCTTATTATACAAAATCTCTTGAGCATCAATCTTTTGTCGATGTTGTCTATCATTATCAACAAGAGAAGAAAACTTAATCACATATTGTTGCTTGTGTTCATCAAGTTTTGCATATTGTGCTTGACAGTCAATGTGAGTATTAATTACAACGTTTTTAACTTTTAGTTGTTCTTCTAAAGTTTTCGTATGAGCAAGCAAATCATCATTCTTTTCTTTCAATAGTTTTATTTGCACATCAAACTTATTACTTTTATCCTCAAAAGTGTTTACTTCATTATTCAAAACATCATATGTCTCTTGTAAAACATCATATTTCTTTAATATTTAGCAATCGTTTGAGTAAACTTAACAATCAATTTATCAACTAAATAATCTTTTTCTTCGGATTCATTATGATCAACTTTTGACTCATCATGATCATTTGAAGATACAACAAGATTTTCGTCAAAATTTTCACTAGCAGGTTCAATTGCATTATGAAAAATTTATTAATCATCATCATTGTTCGCAAATAAACCATAATTAGTTTCAAAATTATCATAATAGTCCAAAGTTTCATCAAATTCAGATTCACTTTCAATCAGGGGAGTAATAAGATACCTCAGCAAGAGTTTCTTTGTCAGATGATAAACTTTCCTCTGAATCATAAATAATCTTTTCCATTTTAGCTAGGAAGACCATATTTTCACTCAGCTCCTGGACTAAATCACTACTTGATTCCATCCAAGCTTGATCCTAAGCAAAAAGCACTTGTTCATCACGATCTTTCTTTGCTAACAACATCTTTGTCTTTTAGTAGTTGTAGTCCTTGACCTTTGCTTCTTGCAATCTTTAGCAAAATGACCTTCCTTCTTGCAACTGTAACACTTAACTCTGCTCATATCCCGTTTCTTCCCATGTTCTTTCTTATCCGATTTCTTTTCCTCTTGCTTCACATACTCTGGTTTCTTATTTGCAGAAGTAGATGCTGAAGAAGTTTTCAAATTGTTGTTCGTTGGCTTGGAATAAAATTTCTTCCTATTAAAAGCTTTTTCTAACAATGTTGTTATCTTCTTTAAGTCTTTGATATCTTCATCATCACTTTTATCTGAACCTGAATCAACTACAACTTTCTCTTTGCTCTTACGCACTTTTGTTTTCTCAGCAACCAAAGCTAACAAATTTGAAGTAAAAACAACTTCTTTCTTATTAATGCCCATTGTGTTGTTCACATTACCTTTTCTTGCTTCAGAATGTTGTAAAGAGCATCAAAGTTTATATCCATTAATTTCTTTGTTTGTCTCATCTATGTACCATATTGTTTCCATTCTAGTAGCAGATTGTTCCAGAACTTGTAATTCAACTCACAATTATCTTTCTTATACTCATATTTCTTCAAATCATTAATCACTTGTAAGTATCAAAGATATGTATTGATAACGCCTTAATTATACATATTTTCGGTGGCGTTATTGTATATATTTTATCATTTCTCGTGAACTGTCGATACTTACTAGTATAAAATACATGCAGGTTCACTTGAAGACAATCCAAGCTCAAAAGTATCCAAGACACAAGTGTTTACTCCTTGTGGAAGTCTAACTAGAACATAATAAAGAATAAAGCCCAAGAAAAAGACCAAGTACACCGTACTTATGCCCAAGTACGCCGCACTTCAGCCTGAAGTTAATGGAAAACAATAAATACCTAAAATACATCGCACTTTTATATTTGTACACCGCACTTCAGCCCAGCATTAATGATTTTAAATCGACTTAGAGGGAAGTACGCCGCACTTTTATATAAGTACGTCGTACTTCGCACCTTAACCAACCTATAAATAAAGGTGCGTTTCACCTCATTTCAAACACACTTCTCCATACAATTCTCTCTCAAAATCTTCATCAATACATGGGTTTTAAGCACGAAATTCCGGTGAAGACAAAGAAGGTTTCATAAAGTTTAGTATAACAAGGGTTTAATACGATTCGATACTTGTAAATGGGCTGGGTTTTGATCTAAATCCTATCCAAATCACGGATGTTTCTTGTTTATCCATTTAACTGTGTTATTATGAATTCCGTAGCCATGAGAGGCTAAACCTCTTATGACTACTCGGTTATGTTAATATAATAAAGAAGCATTTGGTATTATTGTGATCTTGTTAATCTTAAGCTTACATTGAAATCCTATCGTGTCTAATCTTTTCAACCTTGTTTGTCAACTTAGATTGTATACGCACAACAATATAGGTTGAAAGACCAGTTATGTACTATATAGTTTTAAAGATTTGTCTACGATCTTTATCATTTCGTCAGAGAAATCCGCTCACGTTAATTGGTAAACAAAATAGATTTGATATAATAGTAACTTGATTATTTACGTGACACATTTGATTAAGTTAACTAATATAAGTCTTAAGTTAAAAACAATTAATCTATGAAAATGTTTTTTTGACGAGAAAACCTTTTTATAAGTTAAAGAATCAAATCAAAGATCACAGTTATACCTTTTCTACTAAATTATATGAAGCTATCCGAGTAGTCATATTCCTTTATCATTGAAACTTCCCATTATCAGTTATCTGTTATTCATCTTGAAAAAGTTGTTATAATTTGTCTTAACTATTATAATTATACAAACATAACCACATCCCCGTAGACGACCTGGTCTTACCTGAAATATTATACTACATACATGGGTTATACTTTACCCGTGTGTTGGTCTTAAACTCAGTAAAACTAGTCTTATAAACTTAAAGCTTTCACAACACATCATGTATCAAGTAACTTCTCTCCTTTAGTATCCTTGAATGTCTCATACTCATACAGTATAGCAGCTTTCCTATCTTGTTCACCATACTCAGAACCACGCATCTGCCTTTCAAGTGCATCCCATAATTCTTGAGCACTATTGTTGCTGTCGATAAGAGAATAAATGTCATTTGGAAGCCCTTAAATCAAAAGAGACATTGAAATACGATCAATCTTGCAAATCCTTTTCTCTTCAGCAGTTTACAATTTTGGATCCTTAAGAACAGGAGGTGCATTTGGTGCAGTTCCAGCAAGTGACACTTGAGTAACAACAGGCAATGGTTGTTCACCATGAGTAATGGGCCTTATCAATAATTCATCATATGTTTGCTCTTCAAGGTAGTTCATAAACCTTTCATGCCACTAAGAATATTCACCCCGATACAACAATGGAATACGCATAGTGGATCAAACAATAATCACATCACGACTCATCTTGTGTGAAACAAATACTCATATCTCGTAATTTCCCGCCAAAAATTAATTCTCAAAATCTCTTTCGCTAAAATTTGAAATTCACTTTAAAATTCAATTCAAAGATTACTAAAAAAATTGAAATTTTAAAATTTTAACATCAATTTTAACTGTAACTGATAACATCAAATATTTGATACTTTTTAGTGTCAATTCTTCCCTAAAAATATTTGCAATTGTCTTATAAATACTTGAATTTGATACTTTTACGGTTATTTCCTTGTTTTCAAGTAAAATGCAAGTATGTGACAAGAAACACGGGAAAAGGACGTAAAAATGAAGAAAACGCGGATTCTTATGATGGTTTACGGCGTAACACCTACGATAGTGTTACGCCATAACATATGCATGGCAAGACACGTGACCTAGCAAGATTACAGCATAACCACACTGATGGTTTACGCCGTAACATCATTCTTATTGTAGGATGAGTCATCCTAGTCAGCGTTACGGCGTAACATGGCTAATTAGTTACGTTGTAATGTATTTTATGCCTACAACATGGAAAGCCTCGTCAGCACTTTACGGAGTAACACTCTACAAGTTTACGCCGTAACAAATTCATAATCTATAAATAGAGGTCTCATTCAGCCACTTTAGCATCATCCATTCCACCACAGATCTAAGGGGTGACCAAGGCCTCGAAACCTCGAAGAATTCCACCATAAGTCCAAAGGAGATCATACTTATATTACTTTTGTATTTAATCGTTCATAAACCACATCTATAAGAATTATGAGTTTTCAATCTATGATTACCTTTATTAATTCTTACTTTGTTGTTTCCATGATCGGCTACGCACTTCAAGTGCTGGCCTAGTTATGAATTTACTATCGTTATAATGTGTGTTTTCTGTTAAATCATGGTTTTGTTGGATATCATTTTGACTATCGTGTAACCTTGGGTTTTTGTAGTATTATGGGTGGTTTAGACCCTGTTATTCCTGTTATTAGATTACCAATTGAACGTGGGATTAATAGTAGTACTAGGATAGGTTTTAAACCCTATCCCTAGTGTATGAAATAATCATGTTACCGCCTATATCACTTAATATACTTAAAAAGCACATGAACTCTTTCGGAGAGGGTTAATAATCTATTTAGGTTATTAGACTAGTTCCTGGGATAGTTAGGATTAATCACTATGACCTGGTTTCCCTACCTTCGTAACCTTTGGGGGATTCGGGATCGCAGGAATTATAGGGCAAACTAAATATATCTATTCAGGTCTGTCGACTTTAGAAACCACTAATGAAACCATGGTATAACATTGCACAGGAAAACATAAGTTATGACGGTAGTAATGAATTGGCTAGGCAAACACGTTTTTCTCCCTGATTACTTCTATAAATTTACTTTCTCGCAATTTACTTTCCTGTTATCTTGCAAATCAATCTTAAACTATTTTCAATACGTGACAACTCAAATTAAAACTAATTAAAACTTAGCTCTTAGGACGACCTTGGATTTACCATTTCTACACTACTCACGATCGGGTTCTCTGCCTGTTAGTGCGTTTGTTAGGTGAATCGAGTTTTATAAATTTAAAACTTGGTAAATAAATATTTAAAATAAAATACACATCAAGTTTTTGGCGCCACTGTCGAGGAGCTAAAAATTAGTATTAATTTGATTTCTTGTAATTGTTTCTATTCTGTCTCTAACTTCTAATAGCTGCAGGAGCTATGGCGGGAGTAGACATCAATACTCTCACCATGGAACAATACTTTGCGTTGTCATGAGAAAACCAAGCACTGGTGATGTGTTGTAGTTAAGGGTTTGATTTGTGATTCAAGTTTTAAATTTATATTTTATTGACTTAACCAAAAACAACACTTTAACGGGCAGTGTACCTGGTCGGTAGGAGTTTCGTGGTAAGTATGGTGTCAAACACTTGGAGCGAAGTTAAATCTTTTAATTTATTAATACTTTGGTTTTTCTAATCTAAGTTAGTCTAATCTATGCTAAACCTATGTTAAACCTAAATCTAATGAAAAAGGGGGGTTTTCAGCCTTAGAGACTAGCATAGGTTTGGTGGCGACTAAAACCAATTCAAGACACTTTAACCCACGTAAGCAAATTAACAGGAGATAAAAGAGCGGTCTAGCCAAATATAGAAAACTGTATTAACAATTATTAATCCAATCAGAACGTTGGTTTGTTTATTAGTGGAATGATTACTTATCTCGAAGCGGCATATCATTCCTAGACTTAGGCGAGACTTCTTCCTAAGACCTAGACACGTAGAATTCTGTCACAATTAAATGCATCCGTATAAAGCATCCTTATTTGTTGATTATAATCTATCTTAGGGATTAAGGCAATGGTGATCTTGTTAAACTCTAGCTCATAGAGACTTTACCCACTTACTGCTTAATGGCAATTAATACACTAGTAGTCCATTAATCAAGTCTTTACCAATTGATTAGAACATACTTGTTGATACCAAGGTCACCTTATGGCCCAACTAAGCTCACAATCAAAGGGTGAAGATAGGTCGTTAATTGTGATCCTATTGATCTAGATGTATAAATCACTATATGGAGAGCTATCCCGGCATCTAGATTACTTGGTCTGTATCACTAGATCCAGTTGAATGATAGGTCGCATACAAAAGCACGTAAACAAGTATGATGATAAACATAAACAAGCAATTTAATGATAAATTAAGAAATCGAGATAAGCAAACCAAACGTTAAGATTCTCATAACAATGGCTAATACCCGAAGATATTAGCCTTCAAATGTCATAACTAATACAAAAGTAATGATTTAGCCAAGGTAAACTAACCAAGTTAACGAATGATACCAAAAACTGAATGATTACAAAAGTACAAGAAATTACACGTTGTCTCCTATGGAATTAATCGCGTTGCTCGACCTCTTCTGCTCTTTTTCTCCTCTGAAAATCGACTTTTATGGTTTAGGTATCAAGAATATGATTTAGCACACTTAAAACTCGTTTTTGAGTTTTCTATTTATAGGGTCTGAAGTCGGTTTGATACGGCGTATCCAATGTCTTAAATACGGCGCATTGGGGGTTTTTTGGAGTAGGGACCACGTTTGATATCTTCTAGAATATTTTATTCCCATATAGCTTGAATACGGCGTATTGTCTTTCCTGGATACGGCGTATTGGATCTTGTTTCCTTCGTGGTCTTTGGTGAGTACCGGCACAGATATGTCATATCTTCCTTGATGGATACGGCGTATTGGTTGTCAGAACACTAATCTTTAAAATATCTTCGTTTAAGCTTCAGAATGCATGCCTTTTAGTCAATCTTCACCAAGTACTCCATAATTACTGCAATTCTCAAATATAAACGATTAGGTAACAATTCCTTGCAATAATTATACAAAATGGGTTAATTACATGGGATAAATAATGCTATAAAATAGACGTTATTTGATATCATCAAATATCCCTCCACTTGAATCCTACTTGTCCTCAAGTAGCCTTTAGAAATTTAAAAAAATGTATCCCTAAGGATTTTTCCGTTTAAGCATTTATTTGATCTATTACAAGTACACAACCAAACACCTCACGAAATAGGAAAATGAAAACACTCAAATCACTCAACTAATCTATGTGGTAACATGTAACTAATTCGCTCAATTACTCAGTCATGACGAGTATTCTATCATAGGCTTGGCAAAGATACACATCTCCACCACTAGAGCTAAAGAGTATCAAGTTTATAAAGGTAAAATGGGTTTTTATTATAAGGCTTAGGGTTGATCATTCTACAATCTTTCACTAAAAGTACCACACCAATAAGGCAGCTAAAGCATACATACATGGCCGTAACGACAAAATAGATATGTGTGTTCGATCACATCCTCATTCGAGTTTAACCAATGGTTAGGATGAAGAATGATATAGGGTAGTGATCTTCTAACTTTCACCAATAGTAATAACAACAAGGCAGCAGAGACATGTATACCTAACCGTAACGACGGAATAGACATACATGCTCGTACACATCCTCATTCGCGTAAAACCCATGGTTAATGATTAGGAAAGGGAATTAAATTGTTGTTAAATAAAAATTATGAAACAAATAGATTAAGTCCAAGATATAAGTTGCTAGACACTTTTTCCCGACCGTTATCATGATAAAGACACAACTATTTACAAACATCTTGATCATTGATAAAAAAACAACAACCTAAGTTGGCGTTGCCGTAACGGTCAACTTCTCAATCAGCCCATACTTTACAAACTTTTACAAGACAAGTGGCGATATCTTCTACTTTATACAATACTTTACATCGTTGACTTTATAAGACGTATCAACGAATAATCGATCCTTCATATAATTCCTTCGGTCTAAGCTCTTACGATTATCTCCAAACTTTCCTTCTCTTTTTTTGTTGCGATTTTTCTCATTTTTTTGATTTTTTTTGCTAACACTATACTACAAAACTCGGTTGAATTTTACCATCTTCACGATCATAATAACTCCGGATAATTCCTTTGGTAATTTTTCATTCTTCGGACGTACCAATAATTGTGTTAGTAGTAAAAATACATGAGTTTTGACTACTTTATACATTCCCATTTGCAATGTGCAAATTTCTTCCCAACCGTACAAAAGATAGAAAATTGACACAAGACTCGGGAAATACATACTTTACAATTTAAGCAACTAGCAACTGATAAATGGACATAATCTAACAGGGTAGGCTAAGGTATAAAGGTGTAACGAAACAGATAGTTGGTGTAATTCCTAAAGAATTAGCTCTATGGGTTGTTCTAGGGGTATCTTACTCTTAAGATGAGAGTAAACAAAGGGTTTATATGAGGATTTAACTAACCAGTGTAGTTAGTTAATAAAACAACATATAAAGACTTTTTAGGTGTAATCCTAACAATTTACCAATCTAAACAAGTTACTCCATCTAAATTCATAGTACTCATTATTGTGGTCTCGAATAGATATACCAAGCCAAGTTCTAAAGTCTACAACGTCACTGGCACACTCATATTTTTATGAAATTTGGGTAAACATTTGGAAACGGATAAGGTTAAATCCTCACAATATCTAACAAGGGTTATTGTGTGCGGGTTATGTATCAAGTAATTTCACAAAAGTATGCTTGAAATTTTTTTAAATTTGAGCATAATTTAAGCATTTTAGTGTGAAAAATAGGACAAGTATCATTCTAATTCCCATCCCCTCACTTGAATTATACAACGTCCTCGTTGTATAGATAAAACATTAAAAATGGGAATTAAAAGAATTAGAATGAGAAACTCCCCTGATATTTTGCTCGGTAGATTTTCCATGTTGAGTTTATGAGCAAGGATTTGTTGAACAGCCGTCTTGAAGTTTCAAGACTCCAACACTTCCAGATTTCTAGATCGTATATTCTCCACCAATATTGTTGATTTATTTTCTTTTTGCGAGGTCCTATGCAAATTATAGGAAAAACATGCATTTCTATCTTGGTATCTATGGTTTAAATTTAAACTAAACTAAATACTAAATATGGGTCAGTCTGTTGAATACGCCGTATCATGTGCATGAATACGCCGTATTGACAGAACTGACAATAATGTTTTAAAAATGCATAAAAATAAAGGACTAATAACGTCTAGAAATTTAATACTCCGTATGGTATGGAGCGGATACGCCATATTGATGTCTCGGAAGACAGACTCGATAAAAATAAATAACAATCCGGGTTGTCTCCCAGTAAGCACTTTTGTTTATAGCAAAGTCTTTAAGTTATACTTTTCCTTCCATCTTCTTATTTTTACTCATGCACGCTTATGTGCCCACATATGAGCCATTGTTCTGTCTTCGCATCTTGGACATATTCGGGTCCTAAGTTCAAGACCCCTTGTAGATACTCTTGAGCTTTTGGTACGAGTGCGAGATTCCATTCATCATATCTTCTTCACTTACCTTCAGTAATGGTGGGATCTTGTTGCATTATTCATTAGTGTGGTGTTTAAACCTCGGATGTGATCGCACCATTTGGTAACTTACTTCTTCATTACCATTGTGAATGGTAATCATTCCTTCAAATCGTTTTGCATTATTCCCAACTTCTCTTAAAAAATGGTTCACCAAAAATAACATCGCCCATTCATTCATCGCGTTAAGCATCCATATCTTCTAAAACTGCAAAATCTGTTAAGATAGAAAAAGTTCCAACAAAGATAGGTATGTTCATTAAGGTTCCAACTACATTGTTTCCCTTGTATTCCAATTTGTCCTTCCTTATAGAATTATGAAACTTTTTGGACATTACATTTACGTACAAGATAGGGAAAAAATAGCATGTAAAAATTCAAAACCTATCATGCAAGAGAACTTCAAGTTGTAGGCACAATCAATCTAGATCTTCTTGTCGTGGTCACAATTACTAGGACATCTAAAAACTTTGCTAACCATTCTAGCATCATTCCTAGCTCTAAATTCCTTAACTACCTCACCTTCTTTAATGGTGGGCATTAAATCATCAACTTGATCTTTCCTAAGCTCTAATGGTACATTAAGATCGTTTAGTTCTATGTAATCCCCAAAGGAAGGGTCTAATGATCTATTCAACACCAAAGTCTCTCCCATTAGCCTAGCTTCTAAATCAAGCTCCATTCTTTCTCTCAAACCTAACATGTAGACCCTCTTAATTAAACTACTAGTAGGTTTAACACTTTTGAAAATTATTTTCTCTTCCCTGACTCTTAAAGTAATCTTTATATTGAAAACATCAATCTTAGCATGGGCGGTAGACAAAAATGGTCTTCCGAGGATCAAGGGCACTTTGATATCCTCGGGCATATCAAGAATTATAAAGTCTACGGGGAAAACAAATTTACCAATACCTACTAGCACATTTTCAGCAATTCCTTTTGGATATTTTACAGTCCTATCAGCTAATTCAACTGTCAACTTAGTGTGAGCTAATTCGCCTAATCCTAAGTTAAGATAGGTTGAGAGAGGCATAACACTAAAGCTAGCTCCTAAGTCGGCAAGGGCATTATCAAAGCAAACATTATTAATAAAGCAAGGTAAAGTGGAACTCCCTGGGTATTTCTCCTTTCTGGGTATGGTATTATTGATATGTAAAGCTTCAAAGTAAGCTTCCGAGAATGGTGGTCCACATGATCCCTTATTTTCATCACAGTAGTAACCATTTAAATGACTTGGAAACATAATTTTGTTTTGTCTCGTACATTAGTGTACGGTTCTGTCCAATGGATACGGCGTATTGGGAGGATCCCATACGGCGTATCGGGTATGAATCAGCTTCAACGATAGTTGAGATCGACTTGACATGATCTCTCGGGTTAGTTTCAGTTGAGCTCGGTAAACTTCCAAATCCGCTTTCTTGTAAGACCTTGCTCATTTTCTCGATTTGGATCTCCAAAGTTTTAATTGATGCACCTTGGTTCCTTATGGCAGCATTTGTTGAAGCTCGGATCTCTTTGATCAAATTGGAGTTCTCCTCATGTATTTTTAACGATTCACTCATAAACTTGCTTAGGGTTTCTTCCATAGATTGCCTTCGTTCTTGGTAAGAAGGATTTGCGTTGTTCCTTTGGTAGAACCCTGGAGTAGTTACTTTATATCCCCCTCCTTAAAAAGGTACACCAAATTATGTGTAGTAAGCTTCTTCTAGGGTTTTCCCTTCTTCCTTGAGTAGACAATCTTTGGTGTAGTGGAGACCTTTACATTGTTCACATCCTACTTGAGCAGCATAAACTTTTTCATTCACTTTCTTGATTTCTCTTCCAATATTTTTGAGTTATGCTTGTATGGCTGCTAATTCGTTAGAAGTTTGAGTACTTCTGGTCCTTGATGTTCCATTGTGCCATTTTTATGAGTATTCGGTCATTTCTTGGATGGCTACCTTAGCATCAGCAGCAGTCTTTGATGGTATGGCTCCTCATGAATCAAGAATCTGTCTAGTTGGAACATCTAATCCGTTATAGAACAAGACTACCTCATGCATCTCAGTTAAATAGTGTTAAGGACACTTCATCAAGAGTTCTTTAAATCGTTCCCAATAGAGGTCTTCATCCGGTTCTTGCTGAAAGTTGTTGATCTCCTCCATTTTCTTTGCAATATGAGTAGGTGGGCAATATTTGCTTAGAAACTTTATCTTCAGATCTTCCCAAGTTGTTATCGAACCAGATGGTTTGTTTCATAGCCAATGACTTGCGGCTCCAGTTAAGGACATAGGGAAGGCTCTAAGCATCACTTGGTCAATAGTTATGTTAGGGATGTGGAATAAATCTACGATCTCAATATTTTTCTCAATATATTCGTTCGCATCTTCATGATCCGAACCGCTAAAGTTGTTATCATGTATCTCCTTGAGAAATTAAACTTTCAATTCAAAACTATCTTTGTCCTCGATCTTAGGCCTAGCAATTCTCGATCCATAGTCAGCTCGAGTTTTGCTTATGTATTGTTCCATAGTTTCCGTAACCTCTTCCTCCGAGTATTCTTCTTGGTCAGAAAATAGATCGAAATTAGGCGATCTCGATTCGTCAAGACTTAGTGTCTTGAAGTGCTTCCTAGATGATCAAAATTCTTGTTTTGGATCCTTGAAAGGTGTAAATAGTTCCTTAGTTGAACTTCTTGTCATGCACTACCTGAAAAAAGGGATAAGAAATTAGTAGGATGGGCTCAGGAGAAAGCAAACATAGATATATGGAAATTGAATGCGAAAAACCAGATTTGTTATTGTATCAGATGATCAATATGCCGTATTCAATGGAACTGAATACGCCGTATTAATCTTTTTGAATGAATACGCTTTATTGGAAACAAAGTTGGATACGCCGTATCTAATGGAAGTGGATACGCCGTATCGGTTTATCGACTAGAATAGTGTATTAGAGTGACTAGGACAGTGTATTATGAAAAATAATTTAAATATCACGCAAATAATTAACCTCACAAATATAAAGCATATACAATATTACAGAATTATACACTAATCTAAATTAAGACTAATCGCTCATTAAGCGGCGTTAGATCTTAATCTATGATCGCTAGTAAAAAACTAAGTAAAGTATCATAATAGAAAATCGTACTGATTAATGCCTCACTCCTTCGGCAATGGATACGCGCTTAAAAACTTGATTGTTTCCTTTTGATTGTGTAGGGGTTGTTTGAAATTATGTATTCAAGTTTTTTAAAGTTTTATATTTTGAGGACTTTACCAAGAAACATACACTTTAAACGGGCTGTGGGCAGTATACTTTGGTTTTCATGTAAAACTTGACTGTGTCATTATGTGGTGTTAAATTATGATTCAAGTTTTAAATTTATATTTTGCCGACTTAACAAAAAAACAACACTTTAACGGGCAGTGTACCCGGTCGGTGAGAGTTTCGTGGTAAGTAGGGTGTCGATCACTAAGAGCGAGGAACACTTTTAATTTATTAATACTTTAGTTTTTCTAATCTAACTTAGTCTAATATATGCTAAACCTGTGTTAAACCTACGTTAATCCTAAATCTAATAGATAAGGGGGTTTTCAGTCTGAGAGACTGGCACGGGTTTGGTGGTGACTAAAATCAATTCAAGACACTAAAACACACTCAAGAAAATTAACAGAAGATAAAAGAGCATTCTAGCCAAATATAAGAAAACTGTATTAACCATTATTAATCCAATCAGAACTTTTGTTTGTTGATTAGTGCAATGATTACTTATCTCGAAGTGGCATATCATTCTTAAGACTTAGGCGTTACTTCTTTCTAAGGCCTAGACATGTAGAATCTTGTCACAATTAAACGCATCCGCATAAAGCATCCTTATTTGCTGATTATAATCTAACTTATGGATTAAGGAAATGGTGATCTTGTTAAACCCTAACTCATAGAGACTTTACCTACTTACTGCTTAATGGCAATTCATACACTAGTAGTCCACTAACCAAGTCTTTACCAATTGATTAGAACGTACTCGTTGATACCAATGTCACCTTATGGCCCAACTAAGCTCACAATCAAATGGTGAAGATAGGTCGTTAATTGTGATCCTATTGGTCTAGATGCATAAATCACTATATGGAGAGCTATCCCGACATCTAGATTACTTAGTCCGTATCACTAGATACATTTGAATTATAGGTCGCATACAAAAGCACGTAAACAAGTATGATGATAAACATAAACAAGCAATTTAACGATAAATTAAGAAATCGAGATAAACAAACCAAACATTAAGATTTTCATAACAATGGCTAATACCCGAAGGTATTAGCCTTCAAATGTTATAATTAATACAAAAGTAATGATTTAGCCAATGTAAACTAACCGAGTTAACGAATGATACCAAAAACTAAACGATTACAAAAGTACAAAAAATTACACGTTGTCTCCTATGGATTTAATCGCGTTGCTCGACCTCTTCTGCTCTTTTTCTCCTCTGAAAATCGAATTTTATGGTTTAGGTATCGAGAATATGATTTAGCACACTTAAAACTCATTTTTGAGTTTTCTATTTATAGTGTCTGAAGTCGGTTCGATACGGCATATCCAATGTCTTGGATACGACATATTGGGGGTTTCTTAGAGTAAGGACCACGTTTGATATCTTATAGAATATTTTATTCCCATATATCTTGAATATGGCGTATTGCCTTTCCTGGATACGGCGTATTGAATCTTGTTTCCTTCATGGTATTTGGTGAGTGCAGGCACAGATACGCCGTATCTTCCTTGATGGATATGGCGTATTGGTTATCAAAACAATAATCTTCAAAATATCTTCGTTTAAGCTCCAGTATGCATGCCATTTAGTCAATCTTTACCAAGTACTCCATAATTACTGCAATTCTCAAATATAAATGATTAAGTAACAATTCCTTGCAATAATTATACAAAATGGGTTTATTACATGGGATAAATGATGCTATAAAATAGATGTTATTTGATGTCATCATTAAGCCTTTCGTAAGCGGATCTGCGATGTTATCCATTGACTTTACGTAGTCAAACGTGATAACTTTATTTGAGAGTAGTTGTTGCACCAATCACCGTCTATGATGAATATGTATCGACTGACCATTTTTCGTTGTGATATGAGCTCTGTCAAAATTCAATTGACTGTCACACTTTATGGCCGTTACCGGTTTACGCCATCTTGGTATGTCCTTTACGAATTAACGTAAACATCTCGCATATTCTATAAATTTATCTTAAATGATAAATTCATATTTCATCATAGATTTTGCTATAAGCATCTGTTTGAAATACTTTTAAGATTTCTAAGACATATCTTCCCACTTAGCGTAAATACATCCGCTCTAATGAATCTAGATTCTTACACACACACACACACACATTTGCATTACTCTATATTTGATAGCAGGCCGGATTGATATCTTCCATAATGCAATTTCATAAGTATCATAGTACTTGTGTAATACTATTCAAATAACATCACTTGAATGACTGGTATACTTGAGAATTACTGGTATATGTAATTAGCCTGAGTATAACTTATAAATCAGGTCAGACGCACGTCATTAAACACATAAGATGTCCAATATTCTTTGAGTATTCATAATGGGCAACATCTTTAGATTAAAAGATGTCATTGAATTCTAGCTAGGCCGGAATCCCCCACATTAAACCTCTTAAGAATATTGTCCTTATAATGTTTTTATGACTTTAAAACAAATCCATATTGGTTCACATGACATTAGTTCCAAGAACCATATTTAACAACTAATGAAGTTCATGTCAATCTTGACTCCAACATGTCATTAGTGGATTTGTTTATCTTTTTATCACTTCAAGTAATAATTACCATCTATGTATAAACACAAGAGTACATATATACTATCGATCATAAATACATCCATTAATTTGAAATCCACATTCTTAAATGATATGGTGAAAATTAATGTCCTTGTTTGAGAGCTTTCCTTGAGTTATATAATGACTTAACAAGCCTACAAACTTTGCTCTCTAATCCAGGAGCCATGAAACCCTCAGGTTGGTTCATATATAGTACATTTTTTAAATCCCCGTTTAGAAATGTCATTTTTATATCCATTTGATGAACTTCTAATTTTCTTAATGCGGCAATAGCAAGTACCATTCTAATCGAGGTTATTCACGTAACAGGCAAATAAGTATCAAAGAAATCTAGACCTTCGCGTTGTCTAAATCCTTAAATCACCAATCTTGCTTTGTACTTGTCAATGGTGCCATCGGCTTTCATCTTCTTCTTGAAGATCCATTTATAGCCTAGTGGTTTACAACCCGAAGTATGATTTTGTAAAATAGAATCTATTTCACTTTTAATGGCTTCTTTCCATTGATCCATTCCGAGAAAGTTACCGCTTCTCGATAAAAAGTAGGTTCATTTTCTATCATAAAAGAAACAAAATCGGGTCCAAACAATTTCTCAGTTCTTGCCATTTTGCTTCTTCTAGGTTCAACCTCTTCTTCCTTAGGTTGATCTTGTCTCTCATCTTGGAGATCATTATCATCTTGTTGTCTCTGATCTTGGACAACTTCGTCATCTATTCTAGATGATTTTCCAATTTCCATCGTTAACAAAGAAATATATTTTCAAAGAAGGAAGCACTTCTTTATTCCATTATCGTATCCTTGTGTATATCAACAGACACAAAGAAACCATAAGCACTACTGTTATGAGCCTATACTAAGAATATGCAATTCACAGTTTCAGGTCAAATCTTTTGAACCTTGGGGTTCAATACGAATATCTTAGCTAGATATCCCCCCCACATTTGTAAATACTTATAAGATAGTTTTCTTCTAATTCATAGCTCATAAGAACTATCTTATTTTCTTTACTAGGGATTTTATCTAAAAAATAAGTAGCCGATATAATCGCTTTCCCCCACATGCCATGGCTTAAACCAGGACTTACAAACATAGCATTAACCTCTTTTAAGGCACGATTCTTTTCTTTCAACAATTCTCTTGTTGGAGTTTCAAGAGCAATAAATATGTGTCGTATTCTAAGTTTAACACATAAATTTAGAAATGGAAACACATATTCACTTCTGTTATGACTTCGAACCACCTTGTTTTCGATAATAAGTTGATTCTCAACTTATTTATATAGAACATTCTTTATAATATCCTTACTCTCAAGTAAGTATAAATAGAAATATTTTGTACCATCATCAACAAATATGATGAAGTACTCACCATTCTCTACCTTCGTAGGTATCAATTCCAAATCACATAAAACATGTGAATCATATCAAGGGTTCGGTTATTTTCCGTTCAACCGAGAGAAAAGACAATCTTGTCAATTTGGCTTCAACACAAGTTTTAATTTTGTAGTCTGTGTCAATACAAAAGGTGGGTATCCAATTTAGTTTAATTAGACAACATATTGAGTTAAAATTTAAAACATGTCCGAGTCAGCCATGCCATACATTTAAAGAATCAAATAAGCTGAATTCATACTCATTTTGCTAAAATGACCATTAGAAAATATATTCAGCTTAAACATTTTTAAAGGCGTAACCCGTACGGACTCAAATTATGTTATTCGTTAACTCAATTTTTATTTGATTCAAACACAAGATGAAAGCCAAATTTCATTAAGCAACCATCCGGACACAAGATTCCTACGAATCTTCGGCACGTACAACGCGTTGGTTAACTTAGACTCTTTTCCAGATGTGAATCACATATCCTTTTCCCTTGATATTAGCAGTTGGAGAGTTGCCCAAAAATCGTTCTCTCCAATCTCAACTGCATTAAAAGAGTTAATTAAACTCTTATCACTATATACATGATACCGAAGTGCTAATCCACCATTATCTAAGGTCGGATTCCCACATGGCCTCAGTTTTCATGTCATTCAGACCATATAACGCATAGTTATGACCCATAAGGTTTCTGAATGCTTCAAAGCATCTACTGTACACATAACTCAAGTATCGGTCTCCCTTTTAACAAGTTCGGGCGCAGATCCTTTAGATGTCACTCGTGACATTCCAAATATTTTGTTAATACGAGATCCCATGATTAGTTTGAAACTAATTTTGGTACTATTAACAACATGCTTAATCACAAGTGTTTCTTAACAAAACCATTTTAATTAGTCTTTTCTTTAAAACTGTCACATACGTTTTATAACTTGTGGTCCACACTGCTTTCGTTGAACATTTAAAATTGCTAAATAATTTTCATAATGCTGTGAGTGAAGCAGTATTCACTAAACGTTTTTTATTCTCGCAAATGTTTTACTTAAACCTATGAATTCACCAACTTTATGTTGACCGTTTTAGCATGTTTCTCAGGTGCTTAGCTTTGGACTTCTCTGATGTGCTATGTGGAGTCTAAGTGCAATATGATATCATCTTTCAAGACTTTATTATCATTCATACTCGTTGTATTTTGAAAAATTAATTATGCTTCCGTAACGTTTTAAATTTCATTTCAAATCTTGTAAGACATCTATTTTTAATAAATACAACGAGTTATAATTTTTAAAACGTCCTTTAGAGGTCGTTCTTTGTATCTTGTGTGATGTATATTATGACGTCACGCCCCCGGACAGGTTTTTCGTCCAGGCCCCGTTTGGAGGTGTGGCAGATTGGTATTCAAAGTCAGGTTATGGAAAACCAGGTAGCATATTAGGTCTGGTCTATAACCAGTATGTGATCTTTAGGTGCATTTACGTGTGTCTTATACATGCTTTTTCTATGGCGTATACGTGAGTACCATTTTACCTTGAGCCTGCTATGTTATGGGTTTATCTCTGCTATGCGTTTATCTTTCCTTACGTTTATGTTGCGTTGCGTTTATTTTTGTCCTTGAGCCCTATTTTTCTATGAGCTTATGTTTGTCTTGCGTTTATCTTTTCTCTGTGGTTACGTTTTCCTTACGTATATTTTCCCCACCTGTTTATATAGAAGCTGTCTATATAAATACAAAACTTTTCTAGGACATTGTGAGTGACACAGTGGTCCCTAAACTTTCCTAAGACATTGTAAGTGACACAATGGCCTCGTTTATTTCTAAAACATCATGAGTAATACGATGGTCTTTAAAACTTGTCATGAATTTACATAATACCATTTTGCATAACTTTAAAACCTGTCACATTCTGCCGACCTTACGTTATTTTACTATCCGACACCGGGTTTGAACACTCGCCTTGAACTTCTGAAACACATACGTCATCACGTAGCTCACCACATAGAAACATGCCGACAAATTAGAATGCGACTAGTAACCTGCCACCTAGTAACGTGCCATCTTGGAACACCTACTTTTGGAACACGATTCATTAACGTCTCATTTCCTTCCTCTTTACTTTTGTGATTTTGAAAAATTATATCGGCAAGAAGACAACCTCTAAGTTCGCCAGCTATCAATGACTCATAATCCAGCGTATTGCTGATGTACTCTCAGATATATCATGAATCTTGTCAATCTTGTAATCTTGTGACTTGGTGATTCTAGGTACCGACATGCTCATACTGTTATTTTGTCTTGAAAAGCTATTGTGTTATTTTTTTCCTTGGATTACTTTTACCTTAAACATATATGGACTTATGAAGATCTACCTTTGAGTCATAGAGTAGCGGTAAAACTTGAATAATATGTACTTTAGTTTCATCAATATTCTTTATATTTGATGGATTCGTGTATGAGCATGCGGTTATGAACTATGAATTTGGATGGATATTGAACGTGGTATTCTCATCTCCTTCTTTACATGTCCCTGTAATAAATAGTTAGCCAATAAAAGCTTGTGGATGAATATGGATTTGTCTATTCACTGAGTTTGGTTGGATAATAACTCGGTTCCATAAGGACCTACTGTGATTAGGTAAGATTCAAAATTAAAAAAAACAAGAAGAATCTACTTGACAGGATTTTCAGGCATAAAGTATCAGATTTTCTAACGTTTGAACATCAGAATTTAGCTTACTTGCTGTGTCTTCTTATCGAATATCTCAAAGCAGACAGCACGATAAGAGTGAATCGGTTAATTATTATTTTACCGATTAAGTCGTCTATTCATAATTTGGACCTAATCAATATCCAGTGTCACAAGTTTGATCCATATAGGATCTCATAAGTCACCTACCGCAGAGCTTGTTTGATGTTAGCTCTAGAAGGATTTCCATCGTTACTGTGATACCAATAAGTACTCATTCTGATGTTCTAGCAGATTCACGAGGGATAAGGATTATATGCGTAGGGACTCTTGACTAGTTTACCTTGTTTTATTTTCTCTGTGTATCGAAGAACAAGGTGAAATGATTATTATATGTCCTAGTGAGATTTATGGATAATCTCTTATGGCTCTAGACTCAATAGTACATTTTGGTTTTAGTAATAGGAGGCTAGAGTTAACTGCCACCTTTTCAATACCAACTAACTGAGAGTGAGAAAGTCGATAGATAGTCTCCGTGAGAATTGAAACATAAATCTTTTAAGAGATCTTGAGTGGCTAGGGAGGGTTATGCATTACATCACTGGGTCCATAATGTCTATCTTAAATACCAGACAACAGCTTAGTGTTTCTTGATAGCATATGTTATTGTCCTGGTTTTCTGCACTAGTGTATGGAGGGCTTGTTTCTTTACACCCTTTATCTTTACATTTCTTTTTCATTTTTCAATCTCTTCAATACTTATCAATACTTCATCACTAACACCTTGTTGGGTTTATTATAGTGTTAGCTCTGTCTTAGTCCGCATTATTCCCCATTCTCACTTTTACTCCTTTTGTATCATACTTAAGGACTTCTATACTATCTAATGGAATGTCCCTGGGTAGATCCCTCTGGTTCTGGCTGGATCATGAAACAGATACCTAATCCTAACCACTTATAAACTCCATAAATTAAATACATGATCAGTCTTATGGGTACACTCCATTCTTGCATTAAAATCATTTTAAAAAACCGATCAAGGTATTGTGATATAAAGTCAAAGCTTTTGTACCGGATGTTTCATCTTTTTTAACAAGATCCCCCTGCATATGTGCATCGATTATCGAAAGCCTTTTGCACATACAAGGGAGAAGCTAGCACCTAAGTCTTTTTAGATCAAGTTTATTAGTTGCATAGTTTTTAATCATATTTTCTCCCCTTATCTAAAATGTCAAAATCTTTTGATATTTGGGATATCAATTGATTAAGACTGTGTGGGGAGAGCTATTATAATTAGCAAGCTTATTCAAAAATATTGATGCTCCCCTTAATTATTGAGGGAAGGATTATGTTGTTTAAGTACATCTTTTGAAAGATTTTGAATTTAATGTAACTTTTTATGAAAAATTGTATTAACACATTTTATACTATATTGTACACTATTATTTATATATTATACACGTATATATATAAGACATGATCTGAATGTTTAAATCCAAGTAACAACCTAATCATAATTTCCTCTGCAACAAGTTGTTTGTCGTCCTTAACATTCTACTTTTATTATCTTCCATTGCTTCCCCCCGAACCAGTAATCCTTTCTTAAGGAGTTTCATGGGTTTTTCCGCGCACATCTGAATAAGATGCCGAATGAAGAGTTCTTGTTTTATAAGCCTTATACTCGATAGCACCTAATTTATCCCTTTAATAGAGGTCAAAACAGTATTATAAAATGTTAATTAAGTCTCGAATGTGCACATTTCTCTTCTTCAAGGATAGTGATTGATATAAATGGTAACACCAAACATTCATACTAAGTCGTGTAATGTAGGACTATTAACACCTCCTCAATGTTCAAATGATACCAAAGTCAATTAAGTCCCTGATGTACACACTACTTCCTGCAAGATACTAACTAACTAGGATTCATCCGTACCTATGAGTACCTCTTTTATCATTATCATACTCCTTTGATAAATAAACTTAATGATTAGTGATCGGGAAATATTTTTTATTTGAATCATTCACCATATTTCTCACGCATTTCTTAATTCTTTTCACAAACACTTCCCCCTGGAAGCTCAAATGATGCATACAAAAATAATGACGAGATATCTCTTCCTCCATAAGGTAGAAATAATGCACCTAAAAGCTACTAATGTTCTCTGTGGAAATGACATTTGTCTTTCCGGTATGGCCTTCCAAAAAAGAAAAAGGGGTACAGGCTTATGGTGTATATATTCTTCCCCTTGATGGTTTCGATACCTACAGATATCATACACAACTTTGTACGCATATACATTGACATCTTGTGTGAGAATACATCAACTTAAATCTATCCTGTGAGAATCAACAACAAGGATTTTAAAACTATGAGGTGTTGGCAATATTGGTCGTATGTAGTTTTAAGCCTAAGCCACTAATCCACAAATTTCATTTAAGTCCCTAAAGATTGATACAATGACATCGAAAGCCCTTGAAGTTAATATAAATTAACTCCCCTTTAAATAGTGATATGTCATTATCGAAAACTTTATCTATTTTATTCTTGTGTGACTTATGTTGAAAAAATCATTTTAAAAGATTATTTGATGATAATTTCTCCCCCTCAAATAATGACCCGTTATCTAGTAAAAGAGCTGTAGACATTGTTTGAGTTATAGAATTATCTTTTAAAATATTTTTTTGATAAGAAATTGGTATTACTGGAACATTTTGTAAATCAACACATGTTATACCACCAAAAATAAGATTTCTCTTATTTTGAAAAATAAATGCACTAACACGTACACTTATTTTCAGAAAACACGGGTTGTGTAGCCACAAAGTTTAAACATGCTTTGTATTAATGTAAAAGTACATTCATACTCCGAGAAAAAATGAATTTTCCGTTAAGAGATCAAGTTTTCTTTGTGGAGAAACTACTTGCCTTTAAAGAAGATCGGTTGCTATCTGAAATAATAGCAAACCATTAACATGTTTTGAAAGACATTTGGAACTTCTGCTCGAACTTTATTTACAGCACCGTATCATTATTGAATAAAATTTCTAAGGCTGTGAATGTTATCGATTCCAGAATACATGTCAGAATTACATATTTTTGAATTTTTCTGGTTTTATATTTTTGTCATTTTTTTTTGAAGAACTTTTAAAAGAATGGAATTTTTTTTTTTTGAGGTTTTATATTTTTTATTTACATTTAGTACATTTAGGATATGTGCAAGAGTACCACCATTATCTTCCTCTTCTTCAGCCAGGACGTTTCAGAGTCTTGGAAGAATGGCTCTTTCATTCCAGCTTTTCGATCAAGAAATTATTCTTTCTCATTGGCAAAGCTTTGGTTTGAAGTGTCTGCTAGTTCTGATATTCTATTCTGGGACAATAGATAGAGTTTCACACTCCATTTTCCACT
Source organism: Tanacetum coccineum (assembly GCA_026074375.1). Taxonomy (NCBI): domain Eukaryota; kingdom Viridiplantae; phylum Streptophyta; class Magnoliopsida; order Asterales; family Asteraceae; genus Tanacetum; species Tanacetum coccineum. Next base: position 25,045 of record BQNB010027750.1, read on the forward strand.
GACTCCTTTATAAAGTGTTTATCTCACATCTATATGCTTTGATCTCGAGTGTTGAACATTGTTGCAGCATAAAGCTATTGCACTCTTTTTATCACAGTACAGAGGAATCTTATTGAATTTAAGCCTATACTCTGTTAGTTGCGATCTCATCTATAAGATTTGAGCATAACACTCAGATAAGGCTATATCCTTCTCGTCTGACAAGTTTATTCCCAAGTATTGTTATGCAATTCAGATGTGCTGCGTCTAGGTATCTTGACATCCGGCCTAGTGGTCTACATCTGCATATGATGGTAGAGTAATTTCAAGAATTCTTTCCGCATACCAAAGGACCCATATCTAAGTTCTATTTCAGTTCGAAATATCCGCTTAAATAAATGTAAGTGATTTTCGATAGGCTTTACCTGGTATCAGGCACACATGCACACTGCAAATACAAGGTCTGGTCTGCTGGATGTAAGATACATTAAGGAACCAATCATACACGTTAATGTCGTAAGGATCGACGCTTTCCATGTAGATCTTTATCCAATTTACTTTTGTCCACTATAGGGGTGTCAATGGGATCACTAGATAACATACCATATTTCTTTATTATTTCAAGAGCATAGTTAGATTGGTTTATAAATATGCCTTTAGGACTTTGGGAAATTTGAAGTCCAAGAAAGAAAGGACAACTTTTTCCCACTATTGAATCTTAAAATTTGAAAGGACATTATTTTAGCAAATTAATCACACATGGCTAGGATTTGTTAGTGGCAATATTAATCATCAACATAAAATTTGTACAATAAGATGTCTTGCGGCCTACTCTCCTTGTGATAGATGTTTGGTTCGACTGGCCACCTTGGGAGAATTTCTTATGATAGTAGAAGACTTGCCATCAATGACAGTCATGCGCAGTGGAAGCGTGTTAAGACCTTAAAGTGCCTTTTGAAGTCTTGGTAAAGTTGATTTTTATTTTTTTTTTGTTGGCTTGAATCTACGGATTTCCTTCCGGTTTGACTAACTTAAACCACTTCGCGGTAGCTCGACTTCAGAAAGCAGTTTTTGGACATCCATCTGGTGATTGTCATGGTTCTATTGGCAGCATTTGTAATGAAGATATTAATGGCTTTCTATCTAACCACGAGGTGCAAACAAATCTTCAAAATCAATCCCTCTCTTGACCCGGTATCCTTTGCAACTTACGAGCCTTGTTTTGAGTAAACCTACTCTGTTCATTCGTTCTTAACTTTGTAGAACCACTTAAGTTTGATCAAACATTACAAGATCTGGATAGGGTACTAATTCCAAACTTGCAAGATCGCTCTGAACGTCACTTTGTATTTCTTTTGTATGGCTTTTTTCTATCAGGAGGGGAATTAGAGCATTTGCTTCTTTAAAATTATTCGGTTCAATTGAAGTAAGGAAGGCATCAAAATAACACCACATGGCGTCTATCTTATGTTGCTTTCTTGTGGAGACTGATCGAGAAGGATCTCCATCAATTGCGTAATGGATGATTCTATGTCATTACCAAGAAGTTCTAATGGAGTGTTGGGATGATTCTCACATTGATGACGATACCTTGATGAAGTGCTTGTCTTCATGAGAGTTTCAATTGGTGGAATCAATCATGAAAGTGTGGTGTTTTGTGGGATTATTCAAACACTATGAAAGATAATTGGCCCAGCAAAGATCTTAAGTAAAATGATAAAGTTTTTCTTGATTAGAGTCATTCAGCTTTGGGTTTTGTGAGAGGACTCTTGCTTTTGCCAAGAGAACATGCCAAACATAAATGTTTCTCGAATTTCAACTTTGGTGACCTAGAACAAGACCTTGCTTAGCCAACTGATTTAGAGTATGAAGTTTAAATAAGACAACCTTCGGTGCCATAACCAGCTTTTATTCTTAGAGGCTTTAGATAGTAAACAAATTTGAGAAGACTTAAGTATATCATTGAGTGAAATGGTGTACAAGTTTATGTCTCTTGATCCAGAAAGTAAATCAGCACCGTCTAAATTCCAAACATAACACGTGTGTTTTCGGAATGCAACTTCAAGATCCGAGTCGCAGAATTGACTACAATGAACCAACAACTGTGCCCCAGACCTAACATAATTAAACCGTGAGATTGTAACATTCCCTAGCTTATGATCACCATACACCTATTATCTTTGCAATCTAAATTGTTTCCAAATATAATGGCACTAAAAAAATTGCTAATGAAGTTGATGAGCTTGAAAGCGCTTGCCATGGTCATATGCTTCGAGCAACCGAGTCTTGATATAGAGTGGATGGGTGACGACCTGAAATTGACACGGGAAGAAGATGGAGCAGTAGAAACATTGGATCCCCAGTTTTGCATGGGTTCCGAGTGATTAGAAATCTTAGAACCTAAGGTCTTAGATTGACTACTCGACCCTACATGTTTATGTCTTTGAGTTTTCCAGATTTGTTACTACTTGGTTGTGTTTGCTTAACTGTTGTTGTTGATATGGATTTCCTAGAAGGCAATACTTTATTGGAGATGATCCTAGTTAAAGGGCATGTATTTCCAACTATAGTGAAGGTCCGTCCTGTAGGTTTCCAGCTATATCCAACTTTAGTGTAAATTTTACCAGTAGGTTTCCACATTTTTTTTCTTTTTGCTCTTAGCAGATCTAGATTTCACAGACTTCGATTTGACACGAGAATGCACATCATTAAGATAATCACTTACACAAAGATCATGAATATCATCAAACATACATTCATGCCAGGTAGCACAAATAAGTTCAGAATTCGCATTCAACACAGAGGGCTTGACATTTTCATTACAAACTGTTTTAGAAACACGATTCATATTATTCAAACTAGACTTAGCAATCCTAGGTTGGTCTTCTACTTTATTGTTTTCCTTGTTACTACTTGAAGTTTGCAAGATCTTATCTTTCTTTGTATTGCTCTTAGGCTTTGATCCGCTAGCTTTCAGTGAACTGCTCTTATCCTGTAGAAGTTGACCATAGAATTGTTAAGTGGTCGGTTTTTTCCTTGGTTGTACCTTTTATTGTGGTTTTCTTTTGAAGTGTCATTAGATTGTGCAAACCTAACATTCCTAGTCCTGTTCATTGGTGTAACAACAACTAACATATCACTTACATGTTTCGAACTAGGACATGTAGCAGTAACATAAACGAGTAATTCCTGAATGCGTGTGACAAACGTACAAGCAGAGGCTAAGTCACTATCTAAAGGCCTTAATTCTCTAACGTGTTCGACGATTTCACAAAGTATATCAGCATTTTCTTGTGTGTGCTTAAGATTAGTCTTAATATGCAGCCATATTATTCTCTTATGCAAGGGGGAAAGAATCGTGGCAAATCTAGTTTATACACTTTTGAGATAACCATCACACGAATTATGCACATTTTGAACACTTTCAACTACATTCTTTCCTTTAATATTAACAAGTGTTCCTTCAGTTTCCCAATCGAGACATTCTTAGCTTTCACTGTGCTGCGCAACATTTATTGAAAAATTTATTTAAAGTTGGAGCTGTCTTGATTATGGAGATGGTCTGTTGTTATGAAAAACTTTCTTTGCTTTGTTGCATATTTTAATTTCAAGAGAAATACACCAATTTTTAAGTTGGGAACATCGTTTTGAAAGTTCGTTGTAAACAGCCTTTTCAATCATATCATTCTTTTTAGCAAGCTCAGCCTTAAGCACTTTGGTCTCTTTTTTATGCATAACAAAAAACTCTGTTGCATGTTTTCTAATCATTAATGGCAGCTAAGTTTGTATACAGCAGTCTTGAGCACAAGATCTTGAGATATAAGAAGCTTCATTAACCGATCATTTTCATATTTCAACAGTTCTAATGCAAAATTATCATGTATAAGAGAATTATGATTCGCAGGTAACACATTATCAGAATGATCTTTAGCATGCATCACAAAATTTATTACATCTTGACAGATAATATGATCCAAAAGACGATCATTATCAAGGCTTATTTACTTTTTCTCAATCTCAAAATACTTCTTATCTACAGAACATTTGGAAACCTCGGCTTCCATTTGATTAAAAACATCTTTCATTTCTTTGAGTTCTTTGTAAAGACCGTGTTCAAACAGCTGAAAATATTCTTTTAAAGTTTGAGCAAAATGTTTGACATCTTTTTCAAAAGCCCCTTTTATATGTTCAACCCCAAGATCCTATTCTATTTCCAGTTATTTTGGTATGAAAAGTTATAGTTTCATCAAACTTATTAACATGCTCTTTCATTTTGTGAAAACTATCTTTTACCAAACTGATTGATGGAAGTTCACAAGGAATTTCCTTCTTTAAAACAGGTTCAAATGAAATCAGTTGTTGTACAGAACTGGGTTGTGAAATAGGTAACCAAAATGCCTGTTCTGCAGGCAGTTGTTTCTAAGGCACAAAATGCTTAACAAAATGCTCAATTAGTTTATTTAAAGCCACCTAGCAATTTTGACCTACTCTCTTCAGTTAATTCTAAGGTTTCCTTGGTTTTAGTGACAGACAAAGCATCATGTGTCTTAACAATAGTATGGTCATCATACAACGCAAGTACTTTCCTTCAAGCTTGAGAGAGATAAAAAGAATTTTGATAACCAAGTGATGTTTTGTGACTTTCATCATAAAAAGCTTGGGGTTTTGTTATAATTGCTTGTTTTGCGATGTTTGCCCATTGTGTAATCACATTGTTTAAAAGCTTGTCGAACAGTTTGATGTCCTAATAGATACCTAGGTAGATATCTGGCGTTCTAATATGGTACGGAAATATCTACATATGAGTCAACGATTAATCCCTACGGAGTAACTTCAACACAAAACACCGCATTCGTTTACACGTGGCTGCTCCTTCAATCTAGCCTACTTCTTTGTAGAACTTTCCATATCTAGGATGGGCATACACTGCCGTGGATGAAAACTTGTTCAGTGATCATTCCAACTTCTTTACAGGGTTTTTATACTCAAGTTTAGTTATTACCCTACATCATTGACTCTAAAGCGTTTTCGATCCAACTACAAGCCTAATTCCACGTACCATTCATATTTAAAAGCGCACAAATCACAAGTCGAGCGTTTTTTTCCCGCAACTCTGCAAGCATTAATCTACAAAACTAATGAGTTAGATGTGATTCTGCTTGTTTCATGCTACCCTTATTCATTAAGATATAAGAAAATAAGAAATGCACATTGATCTTTAACATCCTGTTGCAAAAAAAGTAATGTCATGAAACATGCCTCGTGTCAATTTATAATAAAACCACCATTTTCTTTTTCAAATAACAGAAGTGTGTTAATTGTTTGAATCAAGATTTCACATATTGTGTGAATTAATATGTTGAAAGTTAGAGACCGTTTTGTCATACTAGTAGTAATATTTTTAGAGGAATTGAGTTTTCTTTCTCAAAATGATATGGGAAATTTAATGAAAAGGCAATTAACGATACACATTTTCTCAAATAAGCGACTATAAATTTTCAATTTTTTTGAAAGAAGAAAATTTTGAAAAAGTTTTTTAATCTTTTTGCTCTCTTATTTACTTTTTGCACACTAGTCGTCGATTAAAACACCGACGTCTCTGATTCCTATTTAATATGAGATCGACTACGTAATGGTTTCGAACCAGGAAAAAAACGACGTTACATTCCATGATACATCACGATACGTGATGAAACAATTACGATACTTGGCGATGATTGCGATGGAATCGACGAGTATTTTGGTCATTTTTGCATAAATTAATTCCGTACATCATCATCACGAAGTTACCTTCTTGGCGCTTTGAGATATCATCATTTACATACGATATCGCATCATATTGAAAAGCTACAATATCACGTGACACTACGATTAAAAATAGTGGAGTGTTTGAGGTCATTCCTCATGCAGTACTTTCTTTTCTTTTCATGCATATACCTAAAAAAAGGCTTATTATATACATATACTATATTTCAGTTAAAACTATGTCGTTTTGACATAGTGCTACAGTAACCGGCCCATCGGACTCTCATTTTGGGCCGGCCCATTTGACATTTTTTTTTTTGGGTTTTTCTTTTTCTCTTAAAATATACAATCTGTAAAAAAAATTGTTTCAGCACAATAAAATAAAAATTACAAGTACTTATTTAGTCAGATCAAAAAATATCCGTGACTGAGACCAAACACATATGACCATATAAAAAAAAGAAAAAAACATATATTGCACAAAGTGAAATAAAAAACTTGCTCGGCACAAAATAGAAAAAAAAATTACAAAAGTATTTGATTTATTCAGATAAAAAAACTACCCACGACCGTGACCCCAACTCTGAGCCCCATATAAAAAAAAACTATTAAAACGAGACCGAAAAAATAAAGTCGCACAAAATACAAAAAAAAAAAAAAAAAAAATTAACCTTTGCATCAACGCGCGGACAATCATGCTTAACACATTTTTACCCAAATCTCATAAAATTATATTAAAAAAAAACTCAAATAATAAAAAAAACAACCTTTAAACATATAACTTTTAAAAAATTAGCCACGCAGTCTCTACTTATAATACTTTGAATATCTTACCATACAAATTTAAAAAAAAAACCACACATTTGTTAAAGAAACACGTTCCCGCAGCAACGCGATGCGGCAACTATGCTTGTTAGTTACTATTATGAATATTCATTATTTAACAATAAACTCATTCCTTATTAAGTCATCCGTATTGGTAACATTCGATTTTCTTGATCGTCGAAATGCCCGTGAGATAAAACTGTGAAGTTGAGCTACTTCTTTAACAAATACATTCCTGATTTAGAAGATTATTACATAAGTTGTTCACACTCCTAGAAGGATCTTCAGCAATAGAAATGACGAAATCAAAAGATGCTATCAATTCAAGTCAGAGCCTTAATGATTTGAACGAGTAAAAAGGTCTTCGCACTTCGCTGTGGAGGCCGTTATTAACTGTTTGTTTGACATCCAAGACTTGGTTTTGGCGTTTATCATTTGTCGCAATCGTGTTCAGTTGTTGTTTGTCGAAAAGGTATTTAGTCGTAAATACAGCAACTTCAGGTGTATTAATATACAAGGCGGGTTACTAACGATGGTTGAAATGGACTTTTTAATATTGAAATGTGTTTTGTTAAGGATTTAATTAATTGTATGTTTATGGTTGAATGGGCTGTTACAAGTATGATTGAAATAGACTGCATCATTATTGTTGGGTTGTTACCAATTTAGATGTTAAGACTGATGCGGATTCGTTGTAAACGCAAACGTTTTACAACTCTCTTATGCAGAGTACCTAACTGTTGTAGTGTAGTATAGGCAAGACTCGGGGGGTTATTATCGTTCTCTAGGGGAATACTTTGGGTAGGCTCAAGTTGTACGTTACTAGGGTATAAGATTGAGGGAGGCGTATTTTTGTATTTTTATGTTTTTTAGAAAGCAAGTAAAAATCTCGGGTTTTAAAGAGTGGGTTGATTAAACTACTAACTAATCCTAAATCTAATCTAATTATGTAGAAAAGTAAATTGTGTGGAACATTTATGGTTAAACAAACGTGTTTACCTAATCATGCACTACTCCCTATTTGTTCTCTCTAATTCTATTTCCCGTCACCCTCATTAGTGTAATGTGTAAGTATTTCCCTAATTATGCAGCGGGTTGGTCAAGTCTGCATTCTACGTGACAACCTAGTCGGGCGTTACCTGTCCGACACGCCCCCTCCTAATAATTAATCCCGCGGAATAAATATTTAATTCAGAATCCACCCAAAGGTGATCTAGATATGAAGATCTAATCACAAGTATCCTCTAACCTAACCACGTTTCCCTAGACGTCTTCGCTATGACATGAAGATCAAATAGCTAGTTTTTTAGAGCATGACGTGCACACCACTAACAAGAAGCAATATAATAGAGATTACAAACTAGGTTTCATGTAATCATAAACAAACACTAATTTAATTTAGCCAAGCATGTTAAATGAAAGCGAAGAACAAAGAATCAAACAACACATAGACATATTGAATGATTAAATGGAATAGAAACTTCACTTCAATTGAACATGGAGTAACAATGAGTACAAAAGGGTTAGAAAACCTTAGAATCCGACTATCACAACTGCTACAAAGGTTCTCCCAAGTTATCACACGAAAATATGAAAAATAAAGGTTTGTATATATAGAAGTTAGGTCATGACGGAGTCGCTAGGGCTTCGTGACGCCGTCAGCATGTCGAATCTTCCAAAGGGTTCTTTAAGTTGGCTATTGTGACGACGTCGGGGCGACGCCGTCGCCATGTAATCCTAATGACATCAAGAAATTCTGACGTCGTCTCCACCTACTGAGAAATCACACTTTTTATCAAAAAATTTAAAAATCCCACTTTCTAGGAACTTTTGGTGAATGCGTCAGAATGGAAGTCGTAAGCTTGAAGTGTTGTGTTTTTGTCCAGTTTCTTCTCGAATCGAGCCCAAGTCACGTGTTTTTCCTCTAAATGCTTCACAAATGCTAAAACATTAGAAAGAAATAAATAAGTACAATATTTGGGCATATTTGCATGATTTTGGGGGTTAAATGACCCTGAAAAGTGTATAAAATGACACCTCGTCAAATAGCCTTACACTTGGGATTTGCTTGTCCTCAAACAAATGAGCTTTTCTACCTAGTAAATAGCAAAGTCAGGGGCATTTAACCTACTAAATAAAGATAGTTTATGGCATAACCGGTTGAACCTCGTAATTAAAAACACGAAAATCATACACTAGCACCTCACATAAGTGTTTGGATTCTCTCTTTCACTCGGTGTAATAATGAATTATAACAATATAGGAAACGAGAAAAATAAACACTCACTACCTGTCATGATAAAGGATCAAAACCTCCACCACTTTGGCATAAGCACCTAGGAATTAATATCAGAGATGTCTTTCAAAAGGTTGTAATGTAAGGTGTAGGGTAAGGGAAACACGGTTAGGGATAATGGGGGAAATTTTACTGGTGGTAAGCTAATTATTTACAAGAATACATGTAAAGGCGTTGATAAGCCAAGACTCGACAAAAACTAGAACAAATATATACAACTCTACATCAAATTCTTTCTTTTTCTTTTCTTGACTCTTTTTTGACATAAACAATAGCAAGATGTCAGCCCGTATATTCTAAGATTTTTTTTTCTTTTTTCATTTCTTTCAATTTTTTTCGAGTTTTTTCATTTTCTCTTTTTTTATATACACTTTTGCCCTGCCATTTGCTAAAAATAAAATAAATATACATGACTCGGGGTTTATAATGATACCCCTACAATTGAGTTTTTAATACTCAATAATAAACTAACTAATGACCTAAATTGAGAAGGATCAACAAAACATGGAGTATATTAGACAAATATGGGGGTAATGATTTAACTTTCTTCCCCATTTCTCCATATAATAAAAACTACCATTAATCTCAATCGTCCCAAAACTGTATACGCTAATAATAGACTCGACTTAGCAACCATGTAATTAAGTAAACAATTAACTAGGGTTAAACAATTGTGATAACAATATGTACTAAAAATAAGTACATACAAGAAAGGCTAAGGCAATTTGGGTGTAACATTTTAGTGGGGGTGTAAACAATGCTCTTCATTAATAATCCATAATCCACCAGAAAATTACGAGAACCGCGAAAAAGGATAGGCCCAGAAGGGTGTACTAGGGGTATCTTGCACTAAAAATGAGTGCATAGCAAGGGTGTGGGGGTAATTATATGAACGATGAGATCATCATAACTATAGCAAACGTAGGCTAAAAACAAGGATTATCCTAATGTCTCTTATCACTTAGCAAATCCTAATCACACGAATACGATCTCACTAGCAGTCTCGGGATGAATCGCTAAAGCAAGGTCTAGAATCTATAATACTACCGGTACACTTTCATAAGCATTAAAAATGAATGTTTTTATTTCTAAAGATCTAGGGGCGAACCTCATATTTTGTGGGTGGATTTTTTTAATGGTAGGTGATTCGATAAAATAGTATATATAAAATATATCCCAAATATCAAATAGTACTCCCTCTGTCCCAATTTACTTGTCCACTTTTGACTTTTGAAGTAAATTACCATCTTAAACTATGTTTCGGTATAATACACATCTTTTTAAGAACAAAGCAAATGTAAATGAAAGAATAATTTCGAAGACTTTTATTACCCTTACATTTATTTTGAACATTGTCCCAAATGTTCTATAAGTACCCAAAAATGAATCATGGGAAGATAAATAAAAACGAGAGAAACTAATACTCTCCTGGTTTGCTTAATATCGGAGAAGAAACAAGATGATCCGTTAATCTTCATCAAGAATCGTCCAGTGAAATTAATTACTATTTGTCTCCAAATCTAATATACTCATAACAATCCAACCAACAAAAACAAAAACTATATACATATCTTAAAAAAACACCCCCATACACTACATAACAGAACAACACTATCTATGTCAATCATCCTTGAACCCCCCAACCACACAATACATGAACAAATAAACCAAATAATCACCTCTCCACCTTCCGTCCCGTCACAAGTTAGTTGTGAGTTAGTAATAAGAGAATATACAATAGCTTTAAGGTTAGGATAGTGTTCTCTATGAGTTGTGGAATCTGTAAGTGTTAACCGTGAATATGGATGTGGTGTGTGCAGATTCGTGAGCACACATCAGTGCTCCCGACTCTCTCCGGAATCTAGTGTCGATTCTCTGTGATATGGTATGTGAAGAGTCTTATTGCTCCTGCTACTGATGTGAAGGATCGTTGCAGGCCGAACGTAGACGGGGAGTATACTATTTTGTAGTCTCTGTGAAATAATAGATCTCCAGTTATTTGATGTGTGTTAGCTCTGTCAGGTCTCTCTGTGTGTTTAGTAATTTATAGTTCTCTCTGAGAGAGTTATAAGCGATATTCGTGAGATGTCTGCTGACTCGAGTTGAAACTCAAATCAAGAAGACACGTGCTCCGAATAAGTAACGCACATGGACTGAGTGATCATGAGTAGTTAAACTAAGTGTTGTCATGTTAGACTCGCACTAGATTGTGCTATGTGTATAGGTTGTCAGATATGTGGAGTTCTCACTAGGCATAGAATGTAATGTCTACTTTGCGCATGCTTCGAGTATAGTCTTTAGAAGTCGCAGATGTGATTAATCAGTTACCTCATATGTAGAGATAAGAGAGGTGTCGAGAATGTTCAGAATCTGTGAGAGAGTCTCTCTACGTTTTCTGTGTGTCTAAGTCCACCAATGATCCTGCTACTATAGCTGTGTACTGATATTGTCACCGATCTGTGCGAGAAGAACTCTAATGTAGATGTTTGAGTCGTGTAGATTGAGTGAGATAAGAAATGAGTAAAGTGTCTGCGAGGAAAGATAAAGCAGCGAGGAATGTGTAAAGTAATGTGGGTTGAGTGTGTGCTCCGTGTCGCTCGTGTAGGTGTTCGTCTTGAGTATTTGTGTGGTTCTCGAAGTTCGTTGCTCCGTAGTAGCGGTGTGTATACTGTGTGTGATGATAGATAGACTCGGGGAGTCTAGAGAGAGAGAGGATACGAACGCCGCTACAGCGCGACACGTGTGTGCGTTTGTGAGCGTGATGTTGTGCTTCCTTGTTGTGTTGTATGTGTGAGATAAGTTTGTGTGTGTTGTGTGGTTAGGTGTTTATTAATGATTCGACACTAATCTAAAAGATGAAGCCTAAGATAGTCACTGTCAAATTCCCTGGCCCTTATTTGGTTGTTGATGTGGGGTGTATAACTAAATGTAGTTCATGGGATGCAGAACGCGTTGTATGTGCTAAATACGGTATTGTGGTCAGTTCTTAAGCAAAGGAATTCATGCATGTTAAGAAAAAATAGGCTGCTATTCGTATTATGTTGGTATGCAAAGGTATAGTAAAATTGTATTATTTTTTTCCAGTATAGATGCATTTGTTTGTGAGTTTTGGAAAATCTAATTGGGTGGTAACATGTATGAGAAGAAGTGGTCAAATTGAGGGAAAAAAGAGTGATAAGTATTGGGGTTTTTTGCTAAATATAGTCATATATTCATGTAAATAGTTTAATAATCTTACTATTTTTATTATAGTTAGGCCACCACAAATAAACTAAACATGGTTAAGGTTTAGTACTCATGTATTAGTATCTTTCAAGACTCGATGGGAACAAAATGGCAGCTTCACATTCCCAAAGAAATAAAGATTTGAAAATGAGTTGTGGTACATATATACTATACTTACTTAATTTAGGTTTATTGGTTGGTCTTGTGTATAATATAATCATAAAAGAAGGAAAAAGAAAAGAGTGTGGTAATTGCAAATTCAAGTTTAACAGATCCTCAATGATCATCCATTTGCTTAGTTTCTAAAATAGACCAAATAGTAGATATGGCAGCACTCTTTTATTATCTTTACACATCTATTATTATCTTTACTTACATGAAGGTGTATTTCAGTATGGCGTACAATGCTGACTAATTGTTGTATATATTGGTTTGTTTTTGCATGCTCAATGTGTATCAGTAACCATGGAATTGCACTCTCGACCTTAAAACAACTGGGAGATTTTGGAAGTCTTTTCCATTTGTGCTTGATGCTTGCTTTGAACAGCTGTGGCCCATGGAAGATAGTCACCACTTTTATTTCCACTATAGGTTAGTTTTGCTATAGCAAGAATAATAAGGGGATACGTAAGTTCTTAAGTCATAACTTTGATGAGAAATACGCATAACCAATATTTATTTGGCCTTCAATTTACTAATGTCATTAATATCGACTCAAAAATTATGGAGTAAAACTAGAGCACCTGTACAGTAGTAACGGAGTACTCGGATCATAAAAGATTAACCGATTATCGCTAAGAATAACAATAGCTGTCATTTATAAAAGTCCTAATACATGTCTAATTACGCATTATATATATATTGCCTGTAGAATAAATTATGTTACGTCATAGAATATTAATGGCTTATTAGTTATGGAAGTGTAGAAAAAGATCTAGGCTACTTTTTGAGGAGTTTTGCATATTGCTCAAATTATGTGTACTCTAAAAAATTTAGGCTGCAAGTAGCTGGCCTTTATGATACGTAAGGAGATGTCTGAAATGTTAACTTAGACTAGATCATGGTTGGTCACTTGATCACTATGGTTTTGCTTTGCGTGGTCTGCTTTTCTTAGGAACAGAGATGAAAAGATGAGCACGTAAAATGGGTAGAGTTATTATTGGTCAAAGGATGTTGGAATTGAAAAACGGGGCGTATTTTAGCACATACCTAAATACGGACAAGTATTGTTGACCCAGTAATTATGAAGTTTGTAAATCTAAACGTGCATATATGAAAACATTTTTATGCGTTTGGCCTTTTGTCACATGGTTATCCTGATGCGCACTAGGTTGAAATTTTGTTTTGCTATCGTGGATTAAATGATCATAAGAGCAATTATTGATGACGTCTTCTCTATTTTACCTCTTTGCAGTTTATGGTCTTGTATATTGTTCTAGGTTGGGTGATCCTACCTAAGACCCAGTTAACGTTGTTTTTGTGGCTGTGAGGTGGCAAATATTGTATGTGGTGTGGTGGATGCGCCATGTTAAGGGCGTCGATAGTATTATATGGTTGAATTCGGTTGGAACACGATGGTGTTTGATACTGCTATCATTCTTGCATGGGTAAGTTTCTGATTCTTTCACTTTTGATCAAGATTTCAGTAACTTATAATAGATAGTTATATGTGATCTTTATGTTTTCAAATCAAATATGCATGCTAGCAATGCCTATTTAAAGTTATTATTCGAGGATTATGTTTTCAAATCGTATAGTCATTTTAAATAGTTTGAGTACACTATATCTAAATATGTTAAAAATGATTATTGTGGGTGAAAGTAATTAGTTTACAAGGGGTGATGCTGGCGAGTGGGTCGAAGCATAGCTTCTGTAATCGATTAGAGGTACGTGTAAACGAATCAGACTAGAATACTCTTGCATTCGTAGCCATAACGAAGTTATAAATAAGTTGTGATGTACATACGCGTGATAAATTTGCAGGGTTAGTGTAATTTGGCACCTTATGTATTGAATTTTAAAATATATCACTAAAAAAGCGTGAGCCGTCTTGGCTACCTTTTGGTACGTAATCATGATAGACATTCGTGTTACTTTTTTTCCGGTTAGCTTATACCTACATGTTTTATTCGTCAAAGCTAGGTCTATGACTTTATCGATCATTCCTAGCGTCGTTGTTTCATATTGTGGCTTTTTCAATATCATGGTTATATGATCTTATATTCGGTAATTAAAATGCTCCATTTATTGGATGGCATTCTTTATGTGCAAAATTTTAGTGATTGTTTACATTTCTTAAAAAAATATTTGACTATACTTTGCAAACTGATTGTTGGCCTGCATTATTTGCTTAGAATTAGGGGTGTTATCGGTTCGGGTTGTCGCGTCTTATCAGGTCGGGTTTGGTTTTTAAACACTCGCCCGCAACCCGCCCCGATTAGGAATACGGAGTTAAACGTATGTAATGTGCAGGAAAAGAAACAAAGAGAAAAAGATGCGGCGTGGGTTCTATGATTTCTTTTTTGAAAATGTCTATTTAATCTACTTTTTTTAGTATGCCGAGAACCAACTCCTACTATTTGTAGATATAATTTACAGGTTAATGTGTTTTTGCGTAGTGTCATTTGTGACTTTTTATATTTGTAACTGTATGTTGAAACAATTTTCAAGTTTCTCAAAACAAAGCAAAAACAAAAACCGGTCGAAGCTTACAAATGAATAACTGAGGATACCCCGTATGGAGGACCTAGATCTTGGGGAAAAAAAATTTTTAATAAACTTATCACTAAATGAGGTTAAGCTGAACGGAGGTAACTATAGTACTGGTAACGGCACCATAGCAGATACAGCAAGCAGCTGAAGTGGCCTCGCCAATTTCTTTTGTCATTTTCATATTTTGCAAATAACCGTATGTATTTTGTTGATGTGTCGAATACTATATAAATTTTTATCCATCCAACTACTTTAATAAAGATGGATAAGATCTTAGTGAAACATAATAGATCCATAGAATGCTCTATATGCTTGCAATATGGTGATTATACATGCTTTGCTTACTGGGCTCTTCCAACGAACACATTTGTGTATGATTTTATATTACACTTTATGTAATCACTCATTCTATACATTGTTTTGGATAATGTAGACGATGAAGTGTTTAAACACAAACACAGTCTTCTACTTTTTGTAATAGGTAGATGCAATCTAAAACATCTAATGTAATCACTTAGCATTTTCAAGCAGATATGCTTTAGTAATGTTATAACTTACTATGTCTTTACTTTCTGTAAAAACGCAAACAAATTAAAAAAACTCGCGCTCCGCAATGAAGCGCGGGCTAAAAACCTTGTAGTCGTCAAATAGTGAATAATCTTTGCAATTAATACCGTTACAGTCTTTGGTCCTTTTGTTCCGGTCTTTAATAGTGAATTAAATAGTGAATTAATAATGCAACAACCAGACATCCATCCATTAAAGATAACATAACACTTATCCCCATCTATCAAATATACAAACACAAACCGAACAATCTTTGTAACCCAAACACCCTTTTTTGTTCAGACACAAGTCACAAAACAGATACATAATGTCTTCAGTCAATCATGATGACCTTGCTCACTTAAAAATCCCCCTAGAATACATACTAACCGCAACCAACAACTTTGCTGACGAAAATGTCATCGAAACAGCTGATTTCGGAAATATTTACGAGGGACAGTTCTTGTGGTCCGGTGAGTTGATTAATATCAATGCTCGGAGGATAAAGAAAGAAAGGAAGCAAGCAGAACAAGAGTTTTGGATGGAGATTTCCATGCTTGGGAGTCTCAAGCATAAGAATCTAGTTTCTATCGTTGGCTTTTGTGATGAAAAAGATGAGAAGGTCATCATTAACATGAATGAGACTAGGGGCTGGCTCGACACCTATCTAAGTGACTCGATGTTGTTGACATGGGTTCGAAGATTGGAGATATGTGTTGGTCTTGCGCACGCATTGAGCTACATTCATCATGACGAAAGCACGCTGATTTCGCGTTTAATAACCGGAGGGAACATCGATACGTTTAACAGTTCAATTGACTATATGACTGGGAACCCAAGTTATCCCAATTTTGGAACGTTCCTGAAGATAAGGCCTTCAAAGCACCAATCATTTCACATAATGTAGTTGAGTATACAGATGGGCATGGAGTCACAAATATATTGAGACCCAAAGAGTGCACCACAAGTCAAGAGATGTACTACTATGTTGATAGTTTTGTGTGAAGTACTTATGTGGTAGGAGATCGATAATTTACCGAACGACATCAATAAGTATTTGGCCCACGCTCGCCATATTTTTCGGCTTTATAGAAGAGAAAAGAGGAAAAAATCAATGAAATAATTGATTGGGAATCTATGGAAAACAACATGGGACTCCAGTCATGCGAAATTTTCGCGGAAATAGCCTATGACTGCTTGAATGAAAAACGATGGGAACGCCCAAGTATAGATGAGATTGTCCCAAGACTTAAGAAAGCGTTGGAACTTCAATTAGAACGTCAAAATGCGGTAAGACTGTTTTTTCACTTCATAAATCTGGCTATTTTGAGTATATACATATTCACTCCATCAGTTTGCACTTTAGCTAGACCCCATAAATCTGATTAATTGTTTATAATATTCATAGCCCTTTGATATCATGTCTTCCGTTACATTGCTGGACCTCAGCTCACTCTACGTGACTTGCCGGTTCCCATATATGCAATGTAACAAAAATTAAGTTTAGGTTTCTCAAGGTTACCAAAGACACCATATTTGCTTAGTTCTTTATCCCTCTTTTCCAAATCTCTTAAATTCGGAACACCTTTGTGCCAACATACTCATATGTCTCATTTTTATATATTCCAACTTATCAAACCATGTTAGATTTCCAAACCTCATCAACTTACTACAAATATTTATTTCCACCAGGAGAATTTCAATTTCAAAGTCAACACTTAATTTGGCTTTTAAAGTTTCCATTACAACATTAAACAAGGTCTCTCCATTCCTTTCAACATTTTGAAAAATCGTCCGGTTCCTCTCTTGCCAAATAAGTTATACTGCAACAGCTAGGATTAATCTTCTTAGAATGTCTATGAGAAACAAGTTCACTCTTCCACAACGCACATGCCAATTTTTTTTTACCCCTTTATCAACTTAACTTCAATACTTCTAAAGAATGTATATTAATTAGTCCTATCCAAAAACATAATAATAAACTTACTTACAAGTTATGGTTCGGGAATCTTTATGCGGAACACTTTCTAGGCATATGCACTTCAATAAACTCCCTTTTTCTAACCTCACATTTTTTTACTTGATTAAACAGATACTGTCTGTGGCCCAGCAAAGAATTTAGCTCACCTCAAAGTCCCCTTGAGAATATCTATCCGCCCCAACAACTTCGCTGAGATAATATCCCTATGCTCGTATTCGTTTTGTAAGGAATACAAAGGGCAGCTCTTTTGGTCCGGTGCAGATTGATCTAATATCATTGGCTCGGAGTTGAATAAAGAAAGGGGGATGATGAGATGATCAACAAATTTTGGATGGAGGATGTCCATGTTTATACTCGTCAAACATAAAAATTGATTTATTGTTGCATTTTGTGATGGAGAAGGACTGAGAAGGTAATCATTTACAGGCAATAGCGACAGGGGAAGACCCGACAACAATCTAAGTAACCCAATGGTGTTGACATGGGTTCGAAGATGGAGTTAAGTGTCGGTCTTGCGCATGCTTTGAGCTACATTCTATTATGATGAAGTCACGCGATTTTAGCCGTAATACACCGGAACAAGACAGTGCCACAGTTGTTTTAAAATGATACTAGGGAACCCAAGTTATTGATTTTGAACGTTCCATGAGATTACGGCATCTCAAGGCAACAATCGTTTATAAATAATAAATCCTTGAGTATACAATGGGTATGGAGACCCAAACATATATTGAGGACAAAAGATGTGAACCATCGTCAGATTTGTATCCCTTTGGGATAGTATTGTTTGAATTACTTTGTGGTAGGAAATCGATAATCGCAACGTCATAAAAGTATTTAGCTCTGGAGGCTGTCGTTCATTACAAAGAGAAAAAACTAGATGCTATGATTGATCCGAATCTATGGGAACAAATAGATCCGTTATCATTCACCATTTTCTCAGAGACAGCGTATGCCTGCTTGAATGAAGAAGGGATCGCAACGCCCAAATATAGACGAGATTGTCACAAGACTTGAGAAAGCCTTGGAACTTCAATTGGCACCTGAAATTTGGCCTGTAAGTCCTTTCTTTTTTCTCTTTAACTGTTCAGTCATATTTATTAGTAATCTTTCTACTACTTCATTATACAGCATATATAATGTGAGCCCTTTGTATTTTAAGAACAAGGCAATCTTTTGCTCATAGAGCATCCATTTTGTTCATTCTTACAAACAAATCTATGATCTTACCCGTTTAAATTTCACATAAGGAAAACACACACAAACACCTCCACATCTTAACAAACAAACACAAAACACTCACACATATTTTTTACTCTGTTGCCTCCTCTGGTAAAACAAAAAAGTGTTTACTTCCGAGAATATAGCAGTGGTAGTGATCTGAGATTGATGACGGTGAACAAATGTATGCATATGTATATATGTGTGTTCTGTCAGATGGTGAACCGAAGGTTTATTATTTTGTTACTTGTTGTGCGTTTAATTGTAGAACTGATGAGACTTATACTTTTTACCGGATTTCTCACCAGAAAACAAGTTCTTCGCTATCTTTTCAAAACAGCTGACGTTTGAGTCCAGTTTTTGACAATATTTTTATTTTTCTTTTTAAAATTGTGTTTTAACTAATATGTGAGTTTGTAGGACAACTATTTACAAAATAGTTTTAAAATGTAAACTAACGGAATTAACTTCAAAGAATTCAACTAATTCGAGCATCGTGTCAATATGATTTAAATGCACAGTACACCTCATTGTTTTTCTTTTGAAGAGTGTAATTGTTTGGTTAATGTTATTATGACTTTTTCATACAAAGCTATTGTGGTTGCCAATATATACATGCATCACTTTGTGTTATATTCTGTAATAATTGACATCGTAATTACTATTTCCTTTTTGTAACTCACGTTTTCACTTGTAAAACAGATAATGTCTTCGCCCAAGGATCTTTCTTACCTAAAAGTTCCCCTTGAAAATATTGTAATCGCCACCAACAACTTCGCTGAAGCAAATCTCTTTAGCACAAGTGGATTTGCACAGGAGTACAAGGGGACAACCTTCCGTCGTGGTCTGGTGAGTTGATTAACGTCACTGCTCGGAGGTTAAATAAAGTATGGAAGCAAGGCGAACAACAGTTTTGGATGGAGATTTTCATGCTTTCCAGTCTCAAGCATAAAAATCTGGTCTCTATTGTTGGGTTTTGTGATGAGAGTGATGAGAAGATCATCATCATTAACAGGAATGAGACCAAGGGATGGCTCAACGACTATCTATGTGACCCGATGTTATTGACATGGGTACGAAGATTGGAGGTATGTGTTTGTATTGCTCATGCATTGAGCTACATTCACTATGATGAGCATCGCGATTTTAGTGTAATACACCGGAACATTAGCAGTGGCACACTTCTGTTGTATGATGATTGGGAACCCAAGTTATCAAATTTTGAACGTTCCATGATGATTAAAGCATCCCAAAGGCACAATTCTTTCCATAATGAAACACTTCATTATACAGACATACACTCCTTTGGAATAGTATTGTTTGAACTACTGTGTGCCAGGAGAGCAATAATCGTCGACGAACAAGATAATAAGTATTTGGATCCAGTTGCCATTTTCCATTTTCGATGAAGAGAATATTCTATTGATATAAATTGATCCGGATCTATGGAAGCAAATGGATCCGCAATCATTCAACATTTTCGCGGAAACAGCGTATGATTGCTTGAATATAGAACGATCGCAATGTCCAAATATAGATGACATTATCACAAGACTTGAAAAAGCTTGTAAACTTCAACTCAAACGTGAAAATGTGGTAAGACCTTTTTTTTGCTTTCATCATTCTATTAACATAATTACTACCATATATATAAAATATATTGATAAATTTACATCTCACTCGTTATTGCAGTTTAGGGAACACTCCACAGTTTCAGCCGAAGCTGACGTTACATCATCTACTCATCAGAAGGTAATTACTTGCTGAGTAAATTACATAAATTTATAGGTCCATTTTTTAATCTCTCTCTTTTTCTCCTCCTCAGTTGTTGTTGTGGAGGAAGATTAAAAACTGGGACTATATAATTTATGTAATTTTCTCAGCAAGTAATACCTTCTGATGAGTAGATGATGTAACGTCAGCTTCGGCTGAACTGAGGAGTTGTTCCTAAACTGCAAATTAACGAGTGAGATGTAAATTTATCAATATTGTATATATGGTAGTAATTATGTTAATAGAATGATGAAAGCAAAAAAAAGGCCCACATTTTCACGTTTGAGTTGAAGTTTACAAGCTTTTTCAAGTCTTGTGATAATGTCATCTATTATTTGGACATTGCTGATCGTTCTATTTTCAAGCAATCATACGCTGTTTCGCGAAAAGGTTGACATGATTGCGGATCAATTTGATTCCATAGATCGGATCCATTATATCATTTAGTATTTTTCTCGATAATGGAAAAATGGGCCAACACAATCTGGCACCAACTGGATCCAAATACTTATTATCTTGTTCGTCGACGATTATTGCTCTCCTGGCACACAGTAGTTCAAACAATACTATTCCAAAGGAGTGTATGTCTGTATAATGAAGTGTTTCATTATGGAAAGAATTGTGCCTTTGAGATGCTTTAATCATCATGGAACGTTCAAAATTTGATAACTTGGGTTCCCAATCATCATACAACAGGAGTGTGCCACTGCTAATGTTCCGGTGTATTACATAAAAGTTTTTCGGCGGATGCTATCTATAGTGAATGTAGCTCATTGCTGATGAGCAATACAAAACACATACCTCCAATCTTCTACCCATGTCAATAACATCGGGTCACATAGATAGTCGTTGAGCCATCCCTTGGTCTCATTCCTGTTAATGATGATGATCTTCTCATCACTCTCATCACAAAACCCAACAATAGAGACCAGATTTTTATGCTTGAGACTGGAAAGCATGAAAATCTCCATCCAAAACTGTTGTTCGCCTTGCTTCCATACTTTATTTAACCTCCGAGCAGTGACGTTAATCAACTCACCAGACCACACAAGTTGTCCCTTGTACTCCTGTGCAAATCCACTTGTGCTAAAGAGATTTGCTTCAGCGAAGTTGTTGGTGGCGATTACAATATTTTCAAGGGGAACTTTTAGGTAAGAAAGATCCTTGGGCGAAGACATTATCTGTTTTACAAGTGAAAACGTGAGTTACAAAAAGGGAAATTGGTAATTACGGATGTTCAATTAATACAGAATATAACACAAAGTGATGCATGTATATATTGGCAACCACAATAGCTTTGTATGAAAAAGTCATAATAACATTAACCAAACAATTACACTCTTCAAAAGATAAAACAATGAGTGTGTAATGTGCATTTTAATTCATATTGACACGATGCTCGAATTAGTTGGAATTCTTTTGAAGGTTAATTCCGTTGTAGTTTACATTTTAAACTATTTGAAAAATAGTTGTCTACAATCTCACATATTAGTTTAAAAAACAAACATTTTTTATAAATATATTGTCAAATAAAACTGGACTCCAACGTCAGCTGTTTTGAAAAGAGATAGCGGAAAGAACTTTGTTTTCTGGGTGAGAAATCCGGTTAAAAAAAAGTATAAGTATCCTCAGTTCTACAATTAACGCCACAACAAGTAACAAAAATAATTAAACCTTCGGTTCACCTTCTGACAGAACACACATATATATTATGCATAATTTGTTTCACCGTCCATTCAATCTCAGACACCCACTGCTAATTTTCTCGCGAAGTAAACACTTTTGTTTACCAGAGGCATCGGAGTAAACAATTATGTGTGTGTGTTTTGTGTTTGTTTGTTAAGTGTGAGGTGTTTGTGTGTGTTTTCTTATGTGACATTTAAACGGGTAAGATCATAGATTTGTTTGTAAGAATGAACAAAATGGATGCTCTATGAGCAAAAGATTGCCTTGTTCTTAAAATACAAAGGGCTCACATTATATATGCTTTATAATGAAGTAGTAGAAAGATTACTAATAAATATGACTGAACAGTTAAAGAGAAAAAAGAAAGGACTTACAGGCCAAATTTCAGGTGCCAATTGAAGTTCCAAGGCTTTCTCAAGTCTTGTGACTAATCTGTCTTATTTGGCGTTGCGATCCTTTTCATTCAAGCATGCATACGCTTGTCTCCGAGAAAATGTGTGAATGATAACGGATCTATTTGTTTCCCATAGATTCGGATCCAATCATTAGATCTAGTTTTTCTTTTGTAATGAAGGACAGCCTCCAGAGCTAAACTTGTTAGTGTGTTGGAGATTTCATTTTCCTACCACAAGTAATTCAACAATACTATCCCAAAGGAGTACATATCTGACTTGTGGTTGAAACTTTTGGTCTCAATATATGTTGGGTCTCCATGCCCATATGAATACTCAAGTTTATTAGTATGAAAACGATTGGTGCCTTTGAGATGCCTTAATCTTCATGGAACGTTCAAATCAGATAACTTGGGTTTCCACAGTTATCATTTTATACAACTGTGGCTACTTGTCGATGTTCCGGTTGTATTACGTAATTCACGTACTCATCATAATGAATGTAGCTCAATGCATGTGCAAGACTGACACATATCTCCAGTCTTCGCACCCATTGACAACAATACATTGGGTTACTTAGATAGTTGTCGAGTCTTCCCCTGGTCGCATGCCTGTTAATGATTACCTTCTCGTCCTTCTCATCACAAAATGCAACAAGTGAAATCAGATTTTTATGTTTGAGAGTAGAAAGCATGGAAATCTCCATCCAAAATTGTTGATCATCTTCATCATCCCTTTCTTTATTCAACCTCCGAGCAATGATATTAATCAACTCACCGGACCAAAAGAGCTGCCCTTTGTATTCCTTACAAAACGAATACGAGCAGATGATATTTTCTTCAGCGAAGTTGTTGGTGGCGGATAGGATATTCTCAAGGGGGACTTTGAGGTGAGCTAATTCTTTGCTGGGCAAAGACAGTATCTGTTAATCAAGTAAAAAATGTGAGTTAGAAAAAGGGAGTTTATTGAAGTGCATAATGCCTAGAAAGTGTTCCATAAAATTCCCGAACCATATCTTGTAGTAAGTTTATAGTTATTATGTTTGTGGATAGTACTAATTAATATAGCATTCTTCAGAAGTATTGAAGTTAAGTTGATAAAGGGGTATCCAGAAGAAAAAAAAATATGGCATGTGCGTTGTGGAAGAGTGAACTTGTTTCTCATAGACATTCTAAGAAGATTAATCCTAGCTGTTGCAGTATAACTTATTTGGCAAGAGAGGAACTAGATGATTTTTCAAAATGTTGAAAGGAATGGAGAGACCTTGTTTAATGTTGTAATGGAAACTTTAAAAGCCAAATTAAGTGTTGACTTTGAAATTGAAATTCTCCTGGTGGAAATAAATATTTGTAGTAAGTTGATGAGGTTTGGAAATCTAACATGGTTGATAAGTTGAATATAAAAATGAGACATATGAGTATGTTGGCACAAAGGTGTTCCGAATTTAAGAGATTTGGAAAAGAGGGATAAAGAACTAAGCAAATATGGTGTCTTTGGTAACCTTGAGAAACCTAAACTTAATTTTTGTTACATTGCATATATGGGAACCGGCAAGTCACGTAGAGTGAGCTGAGGTCCAGCAATGTAACGGAAGACATGATATCAAAGGGCTATGAATATTATAAACAATTAATCAGATTTATGGGGTCTAGCTAAAGTGCAAACTGATGGAGTGAATATGTATATACTCAAAATAGCCAGATTTATGAAGTGAAAAAACAGTCTTACCGCATTTTGACGTTCTAATTGAAGTTCCAACGCTTTCTTAAGTCTTGGGACAATCTCATCTATACTTGGGCGTTCCCATCGTTTTTCATTCAAGCAGTCATAGGCTATTTCCGCGAAAATTTCGCATGACTGCGAGTCCATTTGTTTCCATAGATCCCAATCAATTATTTCATTGAGTTTTTTCTCTCTATAATGCGTAATGGCGAGCGGGGCCAAATACTTATTGATGTCGTCGGTAATTATCGATCTCCTACCACATAGTACTTCACACAATACTATCCCAAAGGAGTACATATCTGACTTGTGGTGCACTCTTTTGGTCTCAATATATGTTGGGTCTCCATGCCCATTTGTATACTCAACTACATTAGTGTGAAATGATTGGTGCCTTTGAGAGGCCTTAATCTTCAGGGAACGTTCAAAATTGGATAACTTGGGTTCCCAGTCATTATTCAATTGAACTGTTAAACTATCGATGTTCCGGTGTATTACGCTGAAATCGCGTGGCTCGTCATGATGAATGTAGCTCAATGCGTGCGCAAGACCAACACATATCTCCAATCTTCGGACCCATGTCAACAACATCGAGTCACTTAGATAGGTGTCGAGCCAGCCCCTAGTCTCATTCATGTTAATGATGACCTTCTCATCTTTTTCATCACAAAAGCCAACGATAGAAACTAGATTCTTATGCTTGAGACTCCCAAGCATGGAAATCTCCATCCAAAACTCTTGTTCTGCTTGCTTCCTTTTTTCCTTTTCACCATTTTTTTATTCCTTCCACGAGCATCTGATATTAATCAACTCACCGGACCACAAGAACTGTCCCTCGTAAATATTTCCGAAATCAGCTGTTTCGATGACATTTTCGTCAGCAAAGTTGTTGGTTGCGGTTAGTATGTATTCTAGGGGGATTTTTAAGTGAGCAAGGTCATCATGATTGACTGAAGACATTATGTATCTGTTTTGTGACTTCTGTCTGAACAAAAAAGGGTGTTTGGGTTACAAAGATTGTTCGGTTTGTGTTTGTATATTTGATAGATGGGGATAAGTGTTATGTTATCTTTAATGGATGGATGTCTGGTTGTTGCATTATTAATTCACTATTTAATTCACTATTTAATTCACTATTAAAGACCGGAACAAAAGGACCAAAGACTGTAACGGTATTAATTGCAAAGATTATTCACTATTTGACGACTACAAGGTTTTTAGCCCGCGCTTTCCGTTTTGCGGAGCGCGACGTTTTTTTAATTGTATTGCGTTTTTACAGAAAGTAAGACTTATGTAAGTTTATAAACATTACTAAAGCATATTGCTTGAAAATGCTATGTGATTAATTAGATGTTTAGGGTTGCATCTACTTATTAAAAAAGTAAGTAAATCGTGTTGGGGGTTAAACACTCATCGTCTACATTTTATCCAAAAGCATATGGATAGATGAGTGATTACATTAAAGTGTAATATAAAATCATACACAAATGTGTTCGTTGGAAGAGCCCAGTAAGCAAAGCATGTATAATCACCATATTGCAAGCATATAGAGCATTCTATGGATCTATCATGTTTCACTAAGATCTTATCCATCTTATTAAAGTAGTTGGATGGATAAAAATTTATATAGGATTGACCATCAACAATATACTACGGTTATTTGCAAAATTATGAAAAGGCCAAAGAAATTGGCGAGGCCACTTCAGATGCTTGGCTTGTTTCTGCTAGGTGCCGTTACCGTAGCTATAGTACCCCTTCCGGTTGTCACGCTTAACTCATATAATGATAAGTTTATTAATCCAAGTCTTGTCTCCCATTACGGGGTATCCTCGTTAGTTTCATTTGTTTGTAGGCTTGCTGGATCGGTTTGTGTGTGATTTTGTTTTGGAGAAAACTTGAAAATTTTTCAATCTGTTACAAATAATAAAGTCACTAATCACTACCAAAAACACAGTTAACATGTAAATTATATGCTACAAATAGTAGGAGTTGTTCTCGGGCATACTAAAAAAAGGTTAGTTAAATAGACATTTCAAAAAAGAAATCCATAGAACCCTCGTGCCGCATCTTTTTCTCTTTGTTTCTTTTCCTGCACATTACATACGTTTAACTCCGTATTCCTAATCGGGGCGGGTTGCAGGCGAGTTTTTAAAAACCAAACCCGAACCGATAAGACGGGGGGGGGGGGGGGGGGGGTGGGGGACACAACCCGAACCGATAACACCCCTAATTCTAAGCAAATAATGCAGGCATCAATCAAGTTTGCAAAGTAGTAGTCAAATATTTTTAGAATGTAAACAATCACTAAAATTTGCACATAAGAATGCCACCATTAAATGGAGCATTTAATTACCGAATATAAGATCATATAACCATGATATGAAAAAGCCACCAATATGTAACAACGACGCTGGATGTGATCGCTTAAAAGTGGTAGACCTAGCTTAACGAATATAAAACATGCAGGTTATAAGCTTAAACGGAAAAATGTAACACGATTGTCTAGCATGATTATCGTTAACGAAAGGTAGCCAAGACGGCTCTCGCTTTTTTTATGATATTTTTTTTAAAATTCATACATATCGGTGACAAATTACACGTAACCCTGCAAATTTATACACATATGTACATCACAACTTATTTATTAACTTTGGATATGGCTACAAATGCAAGGTAGTATTCTAGTCTGATTCATTTACAACATACCTCTCCTAATTCGATTACAGAGCTATGCGTCCAACCCACTCGGCAGCTTCACCCCTTGTAAACTAATTTTACTTTCACCACAATAATCATTTTTTAAACATATTTAGATTAGTGTACTCAAACTATTTAAAATGACTACAATTTGAAAAATTATCCTCGAATTATAACTTTAAATATGAACTTCCGGGCTCTCCTTATCTAATATAACCTAAAAATCAAAGACAAAAACAACTATACACAGCTTAAAATCAAACCAAGATAGATCATAACAAGATGTGATTCCATACTTAGAAACAAATTAAAATAAAGAATATAATACTTGTGACACGAATTATAAATATAATACATGAAAATTTGGATTTTAAAAATCTGGAAATTATAAAAAAAAGTTTTCAAAATTTTGAAAAACGCGATTTTTTCCTTTTCTACAGGCCTAACGCCGCCAGGAGGACATGACGGGAATTACGTATTCATTTTCTGTAAAAATCCTATCTTTTGATGTCCAAATTTCTTGTAGAAATTCACAAAACATATCCGCAAGCATTTGACACAAACAAACAAAAGCAAACAAAGCATGCATAAAAATTAACCACAAATCATCACACAATCCATTTAGGTTCAAAGTAACCACATATAATCCCCCTGCACATATTTGATGCAAAGTACCTTTAATCACTAATGAAACAAAGTCAAAAGCAAAATAAAGCATAATTACATATCAAACCAATCATGCAATGATTCATAATAAAAAAACTATTATGCAAACAAACTAAGAATTAAAATCACAAGAAAAATAAAGCATGTAAATAAAAATGCTCGGGTTGCCTCCCGAAAAGCGCTTGTTTTTGTTCGAGTCACAAGTCTGACTCTACGCTTATTTGACGCGTAAAAAGGAGGTTTCCCCTACACTTAGCATTAACTGCGGGTGATAGTAGCGATACACACCATTTCGATAGAAGTATGCCACATGGGGTGAAGGTGGTGTATGAATGGTCAAGGGTTCTACTACCTTCATCCTAAAACTACCCGAACTATATGGATTGATGGGTGGGTCGGTTCCTTTTTTGTCTCCTAGATTTACATCTAAGGATGGATATGTGATAACCGGTAATTTGCCCAGGGTTAAGTATTATAAAATATTATAAATTTTGTATTTTGAAGTCTTTCAATCTTGTTAGTTTTCCTGATGAAAGCTGAAAAGTTGACTTATGTTGACTATTTTAGCGTAAAACGGTTTCGGTTTAACCAGGAGTTTGATGGAGTTTTGAGTTCGTAAATGAATCGCTTTTGATTAGTTTTTCTGTTTTAGAGTGGTTTTGAGGTTTTCAGTGCTTTCCGGGAAGTTTTCCCGCGTTTAGCGAAAAATCATCACGCAGCGCGTACCGGCACGACAGTTTATTATAGTGTGGAGATTTAATGAATTTGGGAATGTGTTAATGGGTTTATTTATTTAATAAATTCATAATGATAAAATAACATTGGTTTAAAACGTAAATCCTGGGTGTGAGATCTGAAAGTTATCAAAAACATTGTTTTCGCGTGAAATTCGGTAAAAGACTGTAACAGTCGTAAAAAGGTGAAATTTTGGTTGAATATATGTTGTCAAACTCTTTTTTGTGGTTTGAAGTGTTTTTAAATAGATTAGCAAGGTTCAGTTGAGTTTTGTCAAAAATTCACGTTTTCGGTCCGGAGTCGGCCGGCAACGGCTCAAAATGGATTTTTGTAGCAATTTAATGTGATAGGTGTCGTGTGAATAACCTAGATTTATGGAAAAGTAATTTTAAACGCAATGGAAATATTTACAAATCCCGGATAACAATTTAAATTAACGAGAATTAAGTTTTAAGGGAACCCACACGAAAACGAATCACACGAGGCCTCCTAGGATGCTTGGACGCCTAGTGTGGATGAGAGGGGACAAGAGGGCTAAAAATTTGCTAAAGTGTTCCCCTAGTACACAAATATTCCTCCACCTTAACAAAATTCTCATTCATGCATCTTATTTTAAAAATCAAAAACACAAAAATCTCTCTTTTTCTCTCTAGAACCGGACGAACCACAAGGAAGAAAGAAACAAAGATTTTAAAGATTTTCTCAAGAACACGGGTTAAGAATAGATAGTGAAGATTTTCTCAAAGATTTTGTACGATTTCGTTCTTTTCACGTCAAAACTGAACCAAGGTCATCCAAACTTGTAAGTTTTCTAAACTTTGTTTAAAGTTGTACTTTTATGGCTATTATGGTGTTAAAACACTAGTTGTACAAGTTGATCATCGTAAAAATCGAATCTTGGAAACGAAAATGTAAAAAAAGGGTGTTTGTGCGTCGGCTTATAAAGGAAGAAGGGAAAGGATTTTTAAGTTTGAATAAAATGGTTATTGTGGTAATTTTACATTTTATAAAAGTGCTTAATAAGGGCTTATTTTGAAGCTTCGCTTATTTAATAAGCTAGGTTATAACTTATTTAGGTTTCTTTGGTTTCGGTTTGGGCTTGGCCCAATAAGGGTCCGTTTGATTGCTTCGGTCCGATAACAAGGTGGGCTCGGCCCACATGGTTTTGGCTTATTAGACTTGGTATTTGCTTATTGGACTTGGTTTTGGCTTATTGGACTTGGTTTTGGCTTATTTTGAGCTTTTATTTTCGGCTTATATGATAAGCTTATGGCTTATTTGGTTTTCGGCTTATATTATAAGCTTATGGCTTATTTAGTTTTCGACTTATATATATATATATAATATTATGAGCTTATAGCTTATTATTTCGGCTTAATGAGCAACGGATATATGTGATTTTGTTTCGGCTTAATGGGCTTAAGGTCCATTGGGTTTTGATTAATATTTTTGGACTTATGTAAAGAGATATGGACTAAGTTTTGCTATCAGGCTAACTACTTAAGACCTTAATGGGTCATAAGGCCCAATAACAAGTGAATGGATTAGTGGACTTGTAAATGGACTAATGGTTTGGACTAACAGGGATTTTGTTGGACTTGCCGAATGGAATTTAATTATTTTGCTACGGTTGGATAAAACTTGTTGAAAATATTGGTTTTGTGTTTTGTCAGAAAATGTTGAGTTCGTGAAAAGTGGTTGGGATAAAGGTTTAAAACCTTGGAAAAGTCATATAGACGTACGGGTCATGCCGAATTTTCGAAAGAAGTTTATACTTAGAAACTTCGCTTGAAAGGGTAAATTTTCAAAGATTTTAGTAATAAAAAATTATTTTACTACAAGACGAAAGATGTATTTTCTCGAGGCATCCTTAAATATTTATTATTGTAAAACTTTGTTGTCGATTTTGAATTGAAGGAATTAAGGATGATTTTTTGAAAGATTTAGATGTCGAGGTAAAAGCTGTTGGACATCGGACATAAGAAAATAACAAGTACGATGTAATTACCCTCCGTTACCAATAAAAAAACAAAAAATAATAAATAAATATTATTATTTTATTTAAATTATCAAGATAATTCTATTAAGAATATATATATATATAAATAAATAATAATATAAATATATAATATATATATATATAAAAATAGTATATAATATAGATATATATATAATATAAATAATCATATCGATTACGAAATATAGCTTTTATTATCTCGGCTTTTGAGTTCTTGCTCATTTCTTTTTCGTCAAATTTCCGCGGAGTATTTTGGTCGATTGTATCGTTCAACGATTTGAGGTGTTTGAGCTATATTGTATTGATTTCGCACAACCATAATATGAGATAAAGTTTTGATAATGAGATAAGGTCTTGGTAATGAGATGACAGTTTTTGTAATAATACGGTATGAGAAAACGAGTTTGGAGTGATATGAAGTTGAAATGGGATTTTGGGATGAAGATGAGGATTTTGTGTGAGTAAAGACGAACACTTGTACAATAGAGAATATATATTGTACAGTATATAATAAACTGAATAAATATTTAGGTCGGTTGTCGTGTACCATTGTGCGCTTGCGTAAGATTTTTTGTGCTTTGCCTTATTTAGATTTTGTGTGGTTGCTTTGATTCTGATTGAGGTGAGTTTCGCGTAGAGCCCATTTTTACATCTTTTCCCGTTGGGGAAAAATGATACTCAAATGTGTTTTGAAATGTTTTGAATGATTATGTCGAAATTGTGGTTTGTTTTTGGGATAAGATATGTGCTTATGACTGCTATGTGAATATTATGTGATGCATGATTGTTTGGATCGGATGGGTATGCTATCCAGTATTTGGATGCATGATTATTGGATCAGAGGGGTACGCCTACCCAGTATTTATATGATTGTTTAGATCGGATGGGTACGCCTACCTGGTATTTGTGTGATTATTAAAACGGATGGGTACGCCTACCCAAGTTTGTGTGTAGTCCTACCTTAATTTAGTGTTCCAACTGGTAGGCCCTTTAGGTGCGTAAGTGACATATGGTGATTGATTAGTGGGGATGATATGGTTTGTTTGCATATATATTCACTATCATATTGCACTATTGTCCACTGTTTGAAATATTGGCACAGCTTTCGGGTTCAAGGTCAAACTTACAAGCTCACCAACATTATTGTTGAGGTTTCCAAGTATCATTTTCAGGTGTGTCAATCAAAGGTATGTGAATGGTATTGGAAGAGAAAAGATGTAACCCAAGAGGACTAGGTCAAGATGGGTTTTGATTGTTTGATTTTGTCAAGTCTTAACTTGTAAAATTTATGTAAACCCAAGTTTCATTCTTGTAAATTATAAAGTGTATGATCTTGTATCTTGTGCTATGAACGGTGTCGTCGCATCCCATGTTTCTACCATTGACGGGGTGTGACAGATTGGTATCAGAGCCAGTTATAGAGAATGCCCGATTTTTATAAAATAAAATGAAAACACAACTATAACCAAAGTAAAGTCTGTTTTTAGTAAAACCTCAAACATGGCGGAAGTCAACTAGCCTGAGAAGTTCATGGTATTTTCCTAAATTACGCGTAGCCTGATCAACTATGCTTAATTCATAAAGAACTATGAAATGATGGGGTTAGTTTTCTAAAGTTATGTTAGAGGAGGGAAGGGATGTGTGAGTAATGTGACCACCTAAAAGTGATAGGATGTAAAGCGATGAGAACACTTGTGAGTGTTGAGATTGAGATCATGTTGATTTTAGGATTGACATGCTGCCTTAGTAGTAGTAGTGTGTGATGCCTTGAGAATCTAGGTAAAAAAAATTGGCGCGGGCAGAGATGATCGATTGATTGATTGATGTTGGTCGTGCTTGCCTTAGTGTAGTGCATGTTGCCTTGATAATTTTTAGTGGATAGTCGCAGGTAGCGACGTGAATTGAGAATATTCTTTTGTGGATTATGTGCTCTATATGATGACCAGTTGTGCCTGTTCGGTATCAAACATGGTCCGTGTTTATTTATTGTTCCTATTCTTCCCGATATATTTAATATATATTAGAATATATATATTTATATATACGGTTACGAACATCTAATTTCAAACACTAT